>MU380148.1:83194-115678 GCA_022495085.1 Xylaria sp. FL1042
TTATTGATCAGCACTCGTCTTCTGCACTCGCCCTCCCGTGGTGGTGAGTAAAAAAACTGTCACACTCACCTACACCAGCTATACCACTGGGTGTGACAGTATTCTTACCCACCGCCTCGATTGCCTGCCTTCCCCGTGATACAGTGTAACACGGCAGCTGCATTAATAGCCGGAAATGAAGGCGAACGCAAATGAGATGGATGAATACAACAGTGATGAAGGCGATTGCATTAGCGTGGTGATAGAAATGTACCGGTATGAAGAGAAATGAGATGTGACTGTAATTGTGTGCCACATATACTGAGCGAGGGGCGAACGCATAACACTAGATGGTGGATCATCACTGTCTGGGAAAAGAAAGGTCAGTGCGGTACTCCGACCTTACCTTCACTCTCCCATGTGCTACCTACGCTGCATCTAACGCTTTGTAAGGTGGAGGCAAGGAGGTGGCACATGAGTGAAGGCGAGTGCTGTCTTGGCTCTGAGATGAAAGGAAAGGCGAGTGCATACTTGGTAGCGTTGGATGGCAATGAAGGGGAGGTATTCCGGAAAGATCGGGCATCTTACCCCGACAGCGGGTTGGTTGTGGAATCGAAAAAACCAAGAGAACCAGGGCAAGCATAAGGTAGGGCAAGTAATGCGACCATCCTTTTCACGTTTCCGATTGGCGTAGCGTGCCCCTTTTCTCACCGACACCCCCCAAGCTGATGAAAGCGTACTTCTCCTCATTCACAGATGACATCGACCTCAAACTATTACTGGTGTATATCACTCGAACGGCGTGAGAAGCCAGGACTTCGATTCGCTTAATCGGCTAGGTAACCAAGTCCGCTTCACTACTTAGTCTAATTATCTATACGTATGAATAGACATGTACATGCATTGTGACGGATGTGATGGGCTGGATCATATATGAATGAAAACACATGTCTGATTGTTCCATCCTGGCGTAAGCTATATTTTTTGTCACGTTGCATGTAGTTACAAGAATGGACACTAGCTTGTGCCCGACACACTATTCCTGTAATCCCTGTGAGGACTCACTCTTCGAACACCAAACCTCCCTCAGCGCCGATCGACAAGGTGCCAGCAAAGTTGGTCTCGAACGATGATGGTACATCCACCAACCCGAGAAGCAAGTCCTCATTGATGAATGTATAGCCTGATACGTGAATAGACTACAATGGATTAGTAATGCAATCTGTCGATCTCGAGGGAGGCGTACCGCATCGCAAGGGGGACGAATAAAGGTAGACTTCATGACTTGAAACTTGCAAAGTTCACCGTGGAACTTGATCGAACGAATCTCTCCTGCGGTTAACTCCACAGTGTTCCTAGTACTATAGATCATCCGCACGTTAAAGGTGCCAGGATCCAGGTTGCTCCAATTCCAGGCCTTGAAACATTCAACTTCGTCGACAATCCCGGTGCCATCAGGTTGAAGGGTCTAGAATGGTGAGTTCAGGAATCACTCATTCTTGATAACATACAAACGTACCAGACTGCAAGGGTAGGATACGGTGGTATCTACCTAAGCCTTGAATAGAGCAGGACGCGCTATACTATCCAGCATAATCTCGTAGACGCGTCCTTTGATTAGACAGATTTTTTGCGTGGCCATGGCTAGAAGAGCTCTGAAGATTATGTCTGGAACTATGGTACGGAAGTATTTGGTTTGCAGATTTCCCGTGTTGGTATTTCGGGGATGTCCCTCTGCGTGGTAAACTTGAACTTACGGAATATAGGCGGACTTCTTTCCATGCCACCTACGTCCGCAGTTCTGGTGAGTGATATGGATGAAGGGAGACCTGCATGACTTGTGTGTGGGTAAAGTACATGCACGGTTGTCATCTTTACGACGCACACTCCTAGTCAATTTCCCTCTAGCTACGGGATCAGATGACAAAGCCCGTGCCCAACGCACCGTTTACCAGTACCAATCCTTCACAACTGTGTTCCTGCAGTGTTCCTGCAGTGACACCAAGCCTGGGCGTTCTCTCCGATAGGGACATAACACACCACCTCCCTCATATCCCCCAATATGCCCCTCTTTAAGCGGGATAGGGGATAATTCGCTCTACTTGATAGGTCCCAGCTGGGGGGCGGAGGTTGGCTGATACACTCGAGGCAAGATCGCAAGCCTCCCTCAGCACCAACAGTGCCATCTTCACAGATGGTCTATGATAATTAATCTAAGAACTCCTCGGGTTTGATTAAGACTTACCAATTTGAAAGGTAAAGATATGGAACCAGACTGTTTAGCCACGAAGGGATAACGAATACCGTTCAGTTCGATTCGATACTTGGCATTTTGCGAGATAGTAATACACTGCCGAGCCATGGCCAGATGATGGTTCGGATCTGATTTGGGAGAAGGTGCAATATATGGAGATGTAGTTACGTGTGGATAGATATGTTGTTAGGTTTGCTTTGAGAAGAAGAGTTAGGGGAGGCACTTAGATTAATATATTTACTTTGCGTAGTGAACTTGAACAGTTTACACTGCCTCCTGCCTTAGTTCATACTCAATCTGCACAGAAGGCTTCAACAGCCTACAGAACAGTTGATCTTCTTTCTGCGTCACCTAACTCCGCGTTTAGAATGAGGATGTGATTATAGCATGGATGGCATTCTAGAAATATGACTAAGGTACACGAGCCTCTGCAACTTGGCTCTCAGGTAAATCCGCTTCCTCGGGTCTACTCTGCCCATTGGTCTCATCATCTATAGTTACCTACGAGACATGTAGAGTTTTCATGAGTGATGTGATGGACGGACGTGCATGCCTTGACTTATGAGTGCGTAGAAGTACACGATGGTTGCGACCCTCACGGTTTGGTCGCCATCCTGGTCATCTTGTTTGTAGCTACAGGATTATCCGAGCCCGTGTGTCCAACGCACTATTTATGCAACCCATCATGGTAGTCTTGCCACCAGAGTACCGATTTTCACAACTATTCCTACCCCGCTAGATACGACACACCATCTCTCTCGTATCCTCTGATATGCACCTCTCTAAGCGAAAGAGCTTGCCGCCACATGCCAGGTCCCTCGAAGGCTGCTGTCCCCGAGGAGCTGCAAATATTGCCCAGCTTGGAAAGGCTGACGCGCAGAAATGTATGTTAGTTTCAAAGCTTATCGGTCTTGGTTGAAGCGCGTACCAAAAAGCAAGGTAAAGGAATATGAGCAGACTTCGTAGCCTTGAACTGCTAGATAGTTCCCTTAAGGTCGAGCTTATACTCGCTGCCTTTCACCAAATTGGCACTCTCTGAAGTCATAGTCGAAAGAGATTTCGAAAATGTATGAGGAGAATTTGTGATATATGAACTGGCATACCGCCCTGGTCCCCGGAAGGAGCCATTGGGAGTGGACATATTGCTTGACCGGTTCAACTCCATCCAGCATTATGAACACTCCGAGAATATTTCCGCTGCAGAGATAGTATTGAGAGTATTCTAGGCCCCATGAATGAGGCCCAAATCTCTGCATGATCCTTGAGCTTCCATATGAGCTATCAGAATCGTGTGATCGGTAGCTGGCCTGGGCCAGCGTGAGAATAGACACACCTAAGGGAGCTTCCTGAACGTATTTCTTTCATGCTGCAGGTGGCGCCGCATACTAATCTTAACTAGTCAGTCTCATGCGTTTTTGATCGTATTCGCTCATAATCCTTGATCATAGGGTCACGATACCTGGTGAATCAACTCGACGGCACCGGCTAGGTTACCGGGGCCCGGAAGTCTTGTAGTAATGCTTCATTTGAGATCAGATCGCAGGCATTGGCGTGGGCGGCGGATGGTACCTCGTTCACCGACTTTGAAGGACATTCGACGACAGGACCTGGCCAGTTCATGCTCTCTAAACCAAGACAGAAGTCAATGTGCATGATGATGATATTCTCAGTTACAGAGTGAATATATCAACTGAGTACCTCCCCCAGCTTCTGAACCTGGGAAACTTTGTAAACCCGACACTACATTTCTGTACGCAACACTACTTTTGAATACTTCAAGTTCACAAACAATACGTATATATCCATTTTTATCTCAGTGTAGATTTCAATCTGAAAATTACGTATACAGAATTGGAGATGTGCGTACAGTCACGCATCAAGTACCTGGGGTGCGGGTGTGAAGGTGAACCTGAGGCACATCCCTGCCCTGACCTTTTCCAGGGATGCCTAGGGCCAGGACCAGTCTGGTTTTTGCGTGGATTTCGTGATGGCATGTGTTCTGAGTGCGTTAGCAGACAAGAATTGAAGGACAACGGGACAATAGATCGCATGAGGGAACAAGAACGATTGGAGAGAAAGGCGAAGAAAGAGCAAGAGGACAGGATGCGGCGAGAAGCAAAAAGGAAACCATTAAGAACGCATCACCAGAACTTCACATATCTCTGCCTCTCATCCTTTTTTTTTTTTTTTTTTTTTTTTTTGGTTTCATTATATCTTATGCCACACGCGTTACGCCAATCTTTCAAATATAGGCGCTGCTTCAGCTAGGGTGCAAGAACAGGCGTTGTCGTCAACCGAGAACGGCCGGGTTGAGCGTCGTTGCCGGCTGAACTACCCTTCACGGCCAGTGGCAATGCCTGGCCATCATTCAATTGCGACGCCTTTATACGGCCTGGACAAGTCAGCGGCAATACATATATTAGACTCTGGTTGTTCAAGACATACCCGCAACGCGCTTTGTGCCGCCCTCGGCAATCACAGCCTTGAGCCGTTCGCAAAATAGAGTC
The DNA here is from genome assembly GCA_022495085.1 of Xylaria sp. FL1042. NCBI lineage: Eukaryota > Fungi > Ascomycota > Sordariomycetes > Xylariales > Xylariaceae > Xylaria > Xylaria sp. FL1042. The sequence goes on from MU380148.1 coordinate 87,935, forward strand.
ACAGGATTCTCAAATCGGGAGTTCATGCTGGCTACTTTAGATTGGGGGAGACCTTTGAAGTCGCGCGCGGCTGCCTACTCATACACAGGTCGCTCTGAAAACTCAAATCGAGCCTCCGGTAATGGTACAGGAAACTCGTTTTTGTCTAGCAAAAGAACGGGATGCCAACGTTAATCAACAAGCGGACCTCTATCTTTGTATCTGTCTCGCTACCCTGGGAGTATCAGGCAAGGCATACCTCAGTCGCGACCAATTGACAACGGTCTGCGTTGTGCACCTGGTGTACCTGTTAGGCATGACTAAGCCTCAAGCCATTCATCCATTGCTCGCGATTGGCTTCAACCACCTGGAGCCTGTGCTGTTCCTGAGCACGTTGGATCTTGCCTAGTATCTCTTGTCTTTAAGCTTCCAAATCCCAGATCTGCTTATTGAGCTGCGTCTCTTGCAGCACGATTTCATCTGTTCTCCACTTCAGCTTCAATACTGCAAGTTCCTGGAGATAGCCTTTACGTCTGTGGTGGTAGGTTTCTCGGAGATTGTGGATCCAGCCGATTCGTTGGCGCTGATCCCCTAAGTTGGTTTTATGCTCATTCGTTAGATCCTTCAAATACTGGTTGAGGATCACGTGTAGGTTTCGGATCTCCGAGTCGGGGTTGTATAAATAAAGCAATATATCTGCCTCGCGATCAATTTGCTGCTCTGGAGGGTTCATTTTGGACGGAATGAACTAAACGACAGGAGGGAGTAGGGCACAATAATCATGAGCAAGAATAGGAACATAGCGCAGGGCACTACTAACTTCCTACAATAGAATCATGCCGAGATTTTTATGTCTTGGAGGTAAGGCATGGGAGGAACATTGCATCAATCTTACCAGAAGACCGAAACATGTTCTTGCAGAACTGCGCGCCTTCACTCTGCCCGTCTTAGATGTAGCTAATGCATAATGTGCTCGCCTTCATCTTCTACCCTGTCCTATTGTTGGCGACGTCGCTTTCAGATGCAGCATATTTGAACCAATAGCAGCTGGGGATTAGATGGTACCTTCCGTGTGGACCTGGTCAAAGCACCTTGTCTTAGTAAGCGAGCAGTCTTCACGTGAGCGACCGCTCCGGACCCCGCGCCAACTACGAATCTTCCGGTCAGAAGAATTAGATGTTGAAGACATAGCTATTCGAAAATGCTGCTGTTGCAGTCAAAATCTGCTGTTCGATCTGTTCGATTTACTGTCCGATCTGCTGTCCGATATACAGCATGTAAGGCACACGCCAAATACTGTAAACCAAATGTTGTTTTATGTTTAAGGACTACCGTTATAACCGTTATAAACTTTTGCAACGTTAGAAACGTGATAGTTTTACCGTTTCTCCAAGTACTCTTTTACAGTTCAGAGGTACTAGCTAAAGACCACACCTACCAGGATAGGAAAGAGTTAGTGGGGTTTACTCATGCAGGGATATGCGGCAAAATGGAGTCCGCACGAGCGTGGATTGACAACTGCAGCTCCAAGCACACAGGGATCTATCAAGCGAAATGAACCACCCTAGTTAGACTCCTAGGCTGCGACCATGATAGTTTATTTCCCAACTACATATCTGCGCAGGACTCAACAATCCTCCATTTGTCCCTTCAGGCTTCCCACCCATTTTCGAGACACCAAGTTGCCTGTCATGAGTGTCGTCCCGCCTACGGGGGTTCTTCGAAAGCTTCTCGAAGAGGCTGACCGGGACATTGAATATAGAGCTTCAGCATTCTGGCAAATCTTTCTACAGCGAGCCTTTCAAGATGATATGAATTTCATTGTTGTTTGCGAGTACCCACCCGACGAGTCAAGACGAAGAGTCGATATTGTTATAAAGCACTACAATGCTGACCATCACAATTTTACCGCAATGATATATGTGGAGGTTAAACGCAAAAGAGGAAGCCTGCAAACCTGTGAGGAACAAGCCCTCGACGCAGCACTCAAAGCGATAGACGGGTATGGACTGCAAGCAGTCTACGCCATGACTACCCAAGGCCTTTTGTTCCGCGTCTGGATTGTGCATCACGAGAGGCGTGTCCTGGAACCTCTGCATGGGGACAGGAGACGCGCTGATCGCAATCAATATATCCATGTGGATTCTGATATGGGGGAAGAACTTCTGGAAGTTCTCGCCCTCATTAAGTCAGAGCCTCCGCTGCGACGCGCTCCAATCTTACCAAGCCAGGCGTTGAAGCAGGAATCTGAAGATGCTTCTGAAGAAGATAGATCGGAGAACCAGCAACAGAACGACCAGCAGCAAGACGACCAGCAGCAGGACGACCAGCAGCAGTACAGCCAGGCAATGGAGGTTGAGAGTCATCAAGCCGAATCAGAACCATCCGGCCAAGAAGCGCCTTCCGTGCAGGTATGGACTAAGGTGGATATCCGTACTATATATCACATGAGCAGGGGTAATGAATATATGTTTGATACGGGGAAAGGGAAGATATCGACAGGTAAGAATGACTGGAACAGTACATCGTACAGGAGAAAACAAGCTTGGTATTATTATCACGAAGGGGTTTACTATTATACCCGCGAGAAGCCTGGGGGTCGATGAGCTAGCCTAGTTCAATTGATACCTAGATAACCTGTTTATCTGTGTATAGCTGTTCTACTGTATATCTGGTTATGCGCATTGCCCCGCTACGCCACTTTTTATGTCATAGATACCTTAGGTACTACATGTGTAGAATCCACTGTACCTAGCTGCCTATACTCGAAGCTGACTCTACTAGTATCCGTACTATACCTAGGTACGCGTTTATGCCCCAGTAAAATAACGCCCCGCCAGGTACCTCTACTATACTAAAATAGGTGTAGCCTCCAGCCTCTTCCGCCAGAGGTACATACAATTCAGTGGCAGAATTCACACACTAGAGCCGATAGCTGGTGGCAGACTCCTCACGCTGTACCTGGTGGGGCGGTCTCTAATAGGGGTGGAGGATTGTAGTTTAGTGGCGTCCAGCACTTTCCTTTCTCCGCACCCTTTTTCATCCTCTCGACAATTTCCCCAACACCTGCCAATTCGTCACACAACACAACGATGAGTGAGCCAGATGAACGTCGTCCTTGCTTTGACTCTAGATGCAGTCTTTGCCGGTTTGAACTGGTATCAGGAGAAAAGATAGCTGCAGGTAGGCGATCAATCACTCCAATCCGTTTTATTGTCATGGCTAACTCTTCCAGTCGTCGATGGTGGGAAAGTTTCGAGAGTATTCAGCTTCGGGCCACGCAAATTCTGGGATGACTCCCTATCAATCACGCTTGTTCGTTGCCAGGGCGAGTGTCTTCATTATGATGGAAAAGCGTTTCCTTGTCATGTCGAGTGCTTAAGATTTGCAGCCCATAAGCCGCTCACAAACATGTTCCATGCGCTTGCGTATGCATTTGAGCCAGTAGTAGCTGCTGAAACCCAACGCTGCCGTTGGATTCAGTTGAACTTCGCTTCCAAACTCAGCTCAGTTTACAGGCTGCCGAGGGAGCTGGCCCTCATGATCTCTCAATACTGTATCCGCGAGTTTGCAATCTCAGCTGCGTGGCTTCCTATCACCGCACCTAACACCTATTCCGTTGATTTGCGTAGTGAGGTTTGGGCTCGCTATGTTATAATAGACGGTGTACAATATTTTGCTTCGCTTACAAACCAGCATAGTGCTGATGCACAGCTTATATTAAATATCGAAAAAGCTGCTAGTGTCGACACAATATACATTGCTGAAGACCATCTAGGCATTCAACAAATACATTTCGGAAATCTCACACTTGTAAAGCCGGACAAGAATGCTTACAAGCTTTGGTGGAGGACAATATCTATACGTGATATCGCGCGGCTTCACGTCAATACTGATGTAAGTGTTATAGTGCTCCTTACTATTTAGCGCTTGCCTAGTAACAAAAAAAACAGGGTCTTAAAATACGATCTTTTAAATCCTTTGCAGGTGATGAGATATCGCGCCTGGCGGAAAATGTAGCCTGGCACACGCCCGAACACAGGCCAGAGCTTATTCGTTTTCACTCTTTAAACTCGACGTCTCCGGCTCAGTTACGAATGACTACAATTCTTTGCAATAGCCCATATACTACTGCATACTCAGCTTCTTGGGATTGGTCTATCCTATGCCTTCATGCGCATAATGCGGACAAAAATTTGGCGTTTTATGATAATGTCCAGACAAAGAATGCCCTATGGCTTTATATGCCTATAGATAAGGGTGAATATATCTCTCAGATCTGGAAGCGCTTCCGGAGACTTGCCCGAGAGCTTGCATTACTTGTAAGTATTCATCTCGAGGTACCGGAATATACCTAAACTAACAGGTTTAAGATTATAACAAATAAGGGCCGTGTAATGATGCTTGGACCACAGCCACAGCCTCATTGGCGACGCTGTAATTGGACTCTTTTGCATCAATCTAAAGGAACGTCGAGCCGTATGTTCTTCGATGTCTCGCCAAACGGAATCCATAAGCTGGCATTTGAATCACTTAAACCTACCAGCCAAGATGAACGTCCTATTATTCCGACACCTTTGTCTCTATACCCTGAGTCAACATCTTTAGATGACTACTTCTATACATCTGCGGCCTTAGAAAATGTAATTGAATTTACTCCGTGCGAGCGCAATGTAGCAGGCCGGCTATCTATTATTGGTCTTTTATTTCGTTACTCCGATGGCACCCAAGCTTGTATAGGGCAATTTCGTTTAGATTGCGCTGCTATACCGCTCGTGGTTGCCAACTCGTCTAGAATGTGGCTAAGTCTTGACACAGAAGATGGTTTTCCTTTTGTAAAGAGTGTTGGGGTCTCCCAACCACCGAGACCTATGTCTCAGCGATGTCTATATGTCTCTTGGGTTGGGAGGTTGGAATGGTGGTTCTCGCATAAACAATGTAAATTATATTATCAAAGTCAAGCCAGTATAGCAACCAAGGCGTAATACAATCTTCTCACTGTACCTGCCTATTCCTATACTACTCCTGAGTTCATCTCATGGCGCACTCCCTTCTAGCTCGAATATATTTGCAGGTGGTAGAGGAATATTATCCTTCGGGGCTTGAGACCTATGTAGGTGGATCGGGAAACGCTTGCCTCGGCATAGCCAGATAGCTAGCTAAAAAAAAGCAATATATAATATTGCTTTATATAATAATTAAACGTCGGTTTTTTTTATATATGCTAGCAAAATACACTTAAATAAAAAGTCAAAGCATAACAATACTTCTTTTATACCTGGGCTTAGTTTTACTGGCTTAGAGTATAGCCTAGTTATTTCCAGGCCCAAACCTAAGAACCGCAAGACAACATTAAATTCAAGGCATAGCTATGCTCCAATGCCAGGGCTAAGTCCTACTAGCTTAGTATATAGTCCTACGGATTCAATAATAGCAAAATATTTCTTGCCTGACCAAAATCAGGAGAATGACAACGAGGATGCTCAAAGTAACGCCGAGCATTAAACCCAGAAACAAACTGTGCGGCCGTCGCTCAAAGGTCTCACGTTTTGAAAGTCACCTAAAAAGAACTTGTCAGAGCGGCGACTTGCAAAACTTAATCAAGAAAATGCGGAATTGCGACGACAGTTGATAATCGGAGAGGTTAATGCCAACAAGGAAAAGGATGAGCTTATTGCTTTGCTTCAGAACCAAATCCGGCGATATAAACATCACATACAGCAGCAGAACGGCGTTATTGCGCGAATTGCCAACAAGATAAGCACAGCCTTTTGCGAGTATCAAGATACGGTGGAGCGCATGGACTCTGCGGCCGAATCAGACGCCTCTGGATCCGACGCCGTTGAATCGGACAGTGATTTGGACCCAGATAGGTTTGATGCAGCTCAAGTGGGTTATAATGCTGGCAATGATATCGCCAGTCACCTTTGTTATGGCTTAGACTCAGGTACGGACTCGGATTCTTAGGTCTTTATAAGGCTACACTGTATATAATTGTTAAGGATGATCAAGACTTTTGGCCCTAACCTCCGGATAGGGATGCTACCGCATTTACACCTACCACTATGTAGGTACGTACAGATACTGAACTAGGTCGTTGCTAAAAATTGGTTTGATCGGACCGCTTTAGTCACTTGGTACAAGCTACAAAGACGCATATGAATGTATGAAGCAAATTGATCGTTCAGTTGGTCCTATTAATAGCATATAAAACATTCGCGAACCCTGCCCATCACAGTCGGGCGAGCTCTCGAGGCAGCCTGTGGTCATTATGCTGCAACTACAAATTTTAGGGTCAAGGTTCTGACCCGCACCTAGCCGCGCTCTTCCATCTATCCAGTACAGAAAAGGGAGAAAGTAGACAAACTTATGACGCCGGGTCCTATAGATGGTCGACTTTTTATACACAAACTGGGGTGCGGCGTGAAACGCGCTCTCGCGTGGAAATGGAACGCGTCTACCACGTCTACCGTTTCGCGAAACAGCACATGATTCCAGTCTTACCCAAGAACCACAAGCAGCCAATGAAACGGATGAGTGACAGAATGGCTGTGGCGATGAGAAGGAATTTGAAATACCAGGCGGTTCTGTCCGAAGTTTTGCCCTGTTCCATGTTAGCATGCCAATGCCCTGCAAGTCGGGCTCATGATTCAGACTCACGCCAATGCCAAAGGCCGTGAGGCTGTCGCTTGTCACACCAATAATGAGCGCAAGGTTGGTGAACAGCCAGGTAATGACCAACGAGGTACGGAAGGACTTGTATGAATCTTCTAGGTCCGGCTTGTCGTCCTCCGGCTCGGACTTGAACGGAGCCAAAGCACGCTTGACCGTCTGTTCAAACTGACTGTCGATATCTTCCTGCGGTTTATCCACTTCTTCTATAGCCGCCTCGCCCTTTTCGTCTTTCACGACTTGTGCTGTCGGTAAAGCCTCCGCCTTGTCTGAACCCTTGGTACCCCACGAGACATCGTGCCAGTTGTTAAACGCGTAGACATTTAGAATGTTGATGTAGGTTGACGCGAAAATCAGATACGCAGGGAATGAATGGAACATGTGCCAGGGATCCAGATAGAGGAAAGAGGCAATGTAGTACAATCCGAAAGTAGCAAGCAGCGCAACGATAATGATACCAACTTCACCATTCGTCGTAAACAAGGATTTTAGTGCATCGCCTGCGGTGTCACCTGCGAACTTGTCGGACGAAGTCGTGAAGGCCCGGACTACGAGGTAGATCGAGAGGATGATGATATAGAATTGGATCAAACCAAACAGCCCGAACGAGCTGATGTATTGCCATTTTGAACCCTTGGGACGGTTACCTAGTGCAAGGATGAACTGGAGGATGACGAACGCGACGTATAGATACTGCAGAATAGTATTGATAATTGGTGTGGCGTCATTACCGAAGGGCCAGCCATAATTGCCGTTCGAATCCGAAGGTGTACCGACCAGGTCCATGATAACGGTTGTGGTCAAGTAGTATGACGCCAAACTGAACCAAGTGAAGATGACGTTTGCGACGTTGTAGAGGAGCTGAAGATGCAAGAAGAACATGCGCAAGATGTTGTGGCCGCTCTTGTACATTCGGCCGAAATGCATAAGGGAATAAATCGATGCAGCAAAAGAACCGTTGAGCCATCGACGACGCTGGCTGATGAATTCTGGCGCACCCTCGGGTACATCAGTTTCACCCTTGGCCGCTTTGATGTAAGTAAGATGCCATTTAGAGCCAGCCTTAGCGACCAGCTCAAAACATAGAATACGATCTTCGGCCAAGAACATGTTCTTCTTGAAAATGTTCATACCTTCGATACCCTTCTTGCCAAGAATCTTCGAAAGGGTGTGGTCACCGTGGAAATATTGCTCCAAAGGTCGACCCATAATGGCTCGGAAGCGGTATGCAGAGAAGGCACCAGGAAGCACAGAAACGTAACCGAAAGAACTCTCAAGGGGTTTATCCAGAATGTTAGAAATCTTGTACTCGAAGTTCTGCACAGCGACCAGGGGGTTGAGCAGCTTCTTGCCACCCTTGCCCAACATGGCATGAATTTCACCGCAAGCACCACCAAGATCCTTATCGTTGTAGAAGCCTTCCCACAATGCTAGAAGCGACTTTGCTCCTGGCTTGGTACCGGCATCAAGAAGAATGCAGACCTCGGGGTTCAAGATACGACCAAACGCATTGAAGAGCCAACGGTGAGAGTTGATCTTCTTGCTGTTCTTTTGTTTTAGACAGAAGATCATCTGAACCGGGGGCAGTGTCTGGGGGCTGTCCTCTGTCGGTGTTGGCCGAATGAGCTGCTGGTTTGGAGTCACGGACAGTTGGGTGGTGTATTCGAAAATGTGAGCAACGGTTTCCTTGCCATTAACCTCCTTCTTCACGATGCCATCTTGGAATACACCAATAGTTGCGAGGACATCCAACGTTGCCTTATCTGCTTTCTCTATACCGTCGAAGACGAAGCAAACAACGATCTTTTGCCAAGCAGGGCCGCCCTTGTTCCAGAACGTAGACTTCTTCAAGTTGACAATGTCGCGAATGTTCTGCATGACACCATGCAACGTTCGGGCAAACAGGACCTTATCTTCGTTATAATAGGTAATGGCAATGAGAAGCTCAGTGTGCCTGTTGTACATTCTGGGGCGAAGATCGTATCCATTCTTGAGGGTAAAATCGTTAGGATCGCAGGTCGCAGCAGTATATCGCATGTTTACAAACTCGCCGGTGCCGCTCTCATTGTCGGCATACTTCGGCTGGACAGAGTTCTTAATTGCACTGGGGACGGGATAATCTATGCTGAGAACGGATCCCTGAACAAGCTTGACCTTTCGCGTGGCGTAACGCTTGAGGCCACCAGGTGCACCGCCCGGCTGCTGGCGTCGGAGCCAGCTCTCGTCGGAATCCACGGTGGAGGCCGGTCGAGGTGTGCCGGCGCCAAAGCCAAAGCCGGTATCCTCAAGCTGGTGTCCTCCATATGCTCCTGCATACTCGTTGCCATAAGGCTGCGGGGTCTGGGTCATAGGAGGAGCACTCGTTGTGTAGGACTCGGTGAGACTGTAAGCGGAAACAGGGCGCACGGGAGGTGTATGTGCGCCGAGTCGGTCTTGCTCGTAGTGGCCCTGTCCATGGCCGAGCAGGTGTCGTTGCGATTCATCGTCATCCTGATCCACGGGTGGCAGGTGATACTATGAGCCATCAAGTTAGCTGCAGAACCTTGGGAAGAGCTGAATCCCAGCGTCGTGGTTATGGTTAAGGTTAAGGTTGCCAAGGTTAAGGTTAACTCTTGCACGTACCGTGCTGCCTGCAGGCAGGTCCTGCAGACGGTGCCCGTCGTACTCATTATTATTTCCAGGAGGGTTGTACGCCATGGTTGCGATAGGCTCAACGGGCCCTTATTCGCAATAACCGAAAGTGATTCTTTACCAGCTCACAAAATGTGCAAACGAAACTAGAGCTTCAAGGGGGATGACTGTCTGGATGGACACTGATCCACGGAAGCCTGAGTCGTAAGACGAGAGACGATCTAGGGGGAAAAGCTCTAAGTCGATGATGGCCCCCACAAATGGACAAAGAGCTTTGGGGTGAAAAGCGAAGGGACTGTTTGCAAGAAACACTGCAAGACGATGGCAAGTGAAAAAAGAAAAGAATGAAGCTGTGAAGGACAGTATGCTGTGATGGATCACCCAGCCTTCGGTAGGTAAGTAAGAGAAAATCTCTTCGCCGTGGTAAATTGTTTCAGAAGAAGAACAGGGAGAATGTACAAGGGACAGTGACGCCTTTAGAATAAACTCGTGTTTTTTTCAGGCTGGGATCTGCAGAAGCAAAGCCATTCATCACCTAAAAGTACTGTTGTACTGTTGTACATGCGTGGCCTTGGTACTGTATACATGCCCCTACGGCCGACCTCCACACTTGTTGTCTTAGGTCGCTACCTATGGAAGGCAGTACCTATTACAGCAGCGGCTGGGCCGACTTGGAGCTGGCCACGGGAAGTGCCCAGATCGAATGAGCCAATCAGAACATCTGAGAGGGGGGCCGCTCCAACTAGTCAGTGTGGCTTAGCTGCGCAAACAGCCCAAGAAATTGACTTAGGTATGTTTCTCCTGCGGCTATGCTGACGCGCGACAGCGTAAAGCGTGCCTACCAGAAACACTCCCACTGCCTTATAGTCGCAAGCCGCTTGTGAGATTTATCTGACTTTATCTAGTATACTAGGCTCAATTCAAACAAGAACAATTGTATAACTTTTCTGTTTAGTTTGGAGAGAAACATGCCATCTCTATTAAGCGTCCCTACTATAATTTGCTAACATAAGCTCACCTATGCTTATAATTAAGTTGAGGCGACATGTAACACCTACTGGTACCACTTGTACACTATGTAAACACATACGTATACAGCTGGGAGGGCGTACAAGTGGAATAATAAAGACACTCCATTTTCCCTTTAGAATAGACCACCCAGTTAGTGTACTAACAGCCAAGTTGGTGGGTTCACAAATCAGTATTTGCATAGGTCTACACCCCCCCCCCCCCTTTGCGCTATAGACACAGTACTCATCGAACAGTGCGCGCCAAGAGCGGATCTGAGCGGATATTGTTGCTACCGGTACATGGTAGCAAGCAGCTGCAGGCGCATGGATGACCTCAAATGCAACGTCTCAATGCAGACTTCTTAGACCAACCGACGACCACCATGTACGTCACTGGTGAGGAAGTCCCCCAACTTGAGCAGGGTAGGTAAGTGTGCTAGTATATCATTCATGTGCCAGTGGTAGGATAGAATTATACCAGTAAAGGGTCTTGTTTCTTTACCATCCCTGAATCGCATGAGTCGAGCAAAATCTAGACAAGGCATAATGAAGAAGCGAATTATTTTGCCTTATGTAGCTAGTTCAGCTGACGGGTCTAGCTCAGCCACAGCCTTAGAACTATATACAGCCGTAGTACCCTGCTGCAATACCGAGCTAAGTAACCCCCCGGAGGAATGGCGGGCGGCCCCTGGACGCTAATAGAGACACGCAATCATTTCGCAGGACTCAGCAGGCAAGCGGGTACCATTATGCTGCGCCCGCGCCAATGTACCACACTGCAAAGAAAACCTGCTTGCGTTCATACACCTAGGTCGGGGTAATCAAGTAGGCGATGAACCGTGGAAACAGACCTCTTCTATCTCTAAGAGACAACTAAACGTCTAACACACTGCATACAGCGCCATCAGCGAAGCTAAGTATTGCATGTAAAGGAGGTCTCTCCTTGGTGTCTTGTTAGTGATACCTAGGTACTTAAGACTCGTATCCTCAGGGGCTAAAATGATCTCCTGAATTATATATCATACCGAGATGTAAGTAGTGTAGGCACTTGCACTACATCGGCAACCCGCCTAGGTAGGTACGAAAGATCACAATGGGCGAGGTACCTAAATGAACAGAGGTACACGACACTGTAGCTAGTTCCTAAGTGTTGGTGTAACAAGGAGTCCATCCACTTCCACTGTCCAGCATGCCTGGTATAAGAGTGAACTCGCTGTCGCCATTTGTCTTGTGGGATTATGAGCATGAAACGAACTGCCCCATGTTCGTTCGACGCCAGCTGCAACTCATACCCTGTACTCATGCATACGTACTACGCCTGCAATCTACTTATGGTTATAACACTCAGTAGGTACTTACTTTGAGTAGAGAGCACTGACCTAGATTCCATTAAGATCCTCCACAGCACAGTATACTTCATTTATTCTCTGGCATACGCTCTTTATAGGTACGGCGCTCTGGGTTCTCGGCTCGTCAAAAGATAGGTCCCATTTTTATGTTGACGCAAAATGGCCTTCACCGTTGTGGACTTCTTGAACCGCATCCTTACGTATATAAGTACATAACACTAGACTACTTGTTAGGGAGGCAGGACACACTAGTGGACATTCCGGTGGGAAAGCGTTCCGTGGAGTTGGTAAAAATAGAAGCTGGGCAGCTCACAAAGTATATATAATACGTACACTGTAGAATATTTACTGTACTAATAAAAGAAAAGGGGGACCCTTAACTTTAACAGACCCCATATAAAGCTGTATCGACTTACTACGTAAGATTTTGTTATTCTTGCTCTTCAACCCGGTAAATTGCCTAATAGGTAGAATTTGCCCTAAATGAAATAAATGGACGATACGATATAGCTTTGCCTCTCGTAGGTTATATTTGTTTCTTGAAAACTACTGTTACTTGTCATTCTGCATAGCAGTGATTATTAATTTACAGAAGGCTAGCCCGAGAAGAAGAAAAAAACGAATTGTAAAGTAAAGAAAGCGAGGTAAGTACAGTCAAAACTAGCTAGTTACTATACAGACTGCGAGGATAGAGACAAACCTACTCAGTAAGTGTGCAACGCAAGCTAAAACAATAAGGACCAACTGCGATACACGATAGACAATGTTTGTTTGCTCGTAGCCAGTATTACTTAACACGGTGTATCATTAGCCAGCTTTGCATGATTTTGCTGTCTCACATCAGCACCGCTCACGTGGTCCAACACAGACCGCCCTGATGTAATTCCGGCGCTGCATTGGATTATATATTATGAGTGCTTTCCCCGGTCAATGAAAGAGGCTGTTGGCTCGCGGCTATAGGCTGGAATAAACTGGATGGACGGACCCCAATCACTTGTACTGGTGTGATGATGGCATCAGTCGCCTTTCAATATAGGTGCCGCCCTTTCACTTCACCCGATAGAGCAAATTTCTCAAGGAGGTGTGTAATGTGTCGCTTTTACACATATCTCAGTAGAGCCATCGTCTCATACAAGGCACTGATATGATAATTGACATTAAAAATCTAAACACTCCGAAAGCCATTCGCGAGCCTAAATCCTACACTACACGAGAGCACTTTTTTAACACCAACAAAAAGCATTTATTATAGCTAGGAATCTTAGCTACGACTAGATGCTGTGCTCTCTTTGAAAGGCTCGCTCTCACCACATTAGTTTGTAACAAGCTAATGGGCCATTAAAATAGTTAGGTTGAGGCATCCCATATTTTCGACAAGACCCTAAGGCTAATATCTCCCTTCACGAGTTGCTACGCAAGCAAAAATAATGACTAGTAGGACTACCCGCACCGTAGTCAAATCAAATGCCCTTTGCAGCGCAAGCTTTTGCCCTTGAACGTCAACTCAAACTCACTGACCTAATAATGAATTTAAGTTCTTTCTAACTACCGGACCCCAGCCCGCCTTTGGAGAAAATGCCGATCTAACTGGGGGAGAGTTGTCGGGTTAAACAGACTGGCCCCTTGACGATCTTCTCTCCAGGGCCGTCAGCTTCGGAGCTTGGAAAATATCAGATCACAGATCAATGGGTTAAGAACAGCTTTGAGGCTCACTTGGAGTACAATTAAATCCTATCATATTTTCAACGTCACAGCGACTTGTAATCATATCACGAAATCAATGATATACCTAACCTAGATTGTAAGCAAACAGAGCATGATTGTTAAGTGATATATGTATACCTGTACGCAGTACATGATTGGCCTCAAGACAGCTACTGCAAGCAATCTGAACGGTTTTTGTTGATCCCATGTGGCCATCCTAACATAGACTAGATCTGTATACTAGTATAGGTCTGGCCTCGCGCCTCCTAGTTCCAGAAGTTCCAGCTAGTGTATTAGTGTACACCATCAACTTCGTAATTGGTCTGCGGCGTGGTAATAAGGCGTTAAATATTCTGCACTACAAAGGTAACCTTGGTGCAACTACTGTGATCATATTTAGCAGCACAAGTTGCCAACTGCAGTCTCTTATATATAGTATAGCATAGTAACTGACAACAAAACATCTTGCGATCTGGCGATGGTTATCAACTATACCCTACCTATACTGAGCCGGGGTTCATATTCCTCTCAGGGCACCAGATCCTAGAGCAGTCTATCGAGCAGCAGCGGGCCAATCAGAGGACGGATCCGCCCCCCTAGGGTGACCCAGTAACTCGCCAGACCGCTGGTGCCTTTCGGTATTTAGTCTAGCGGCTCTTCGTACTGCCATAGTGTTATAGTGTGCAACCCGTCCAGCGCTGCCGGCTGCCAGCTCGATATTAAAGCAGTACCCGCAATTTGCATTTCCAGTTCCCTTGTAGGGCTCTGAGTAGGTAGTGTACTGGAGCCCCGTCTGCCAGCATCCTCCATCCTCCTTTGTCTCCTCTTCCCCTTCCACGTCTTCGGTCGCCCTCTCACAACCCGCCGCATTCCACCCACAACCAAGTAACTCCTCTCCCCCCCGACAGGGACGGTCTCGACGACGGCCTGTTCTCCATCGCCCTCCACGTCCCGCGGATACTTGATGTTCCTCATGTCTTTCTAGATTGCATGCAACTGGCAATCGCTATAGCATTGTTGTTATCTTAACTCGTTTCGTTTCGTTTCGCCGAGCTAGTCTCTTTGTCACTCGTTTGATCAAATCCTCCATTGCTCATTCTTTCTCGCCTCTGTTTCGCGACGTCTACGTGCCCTATCATTCTGCATTCATCGCTTTCGCTCGGAATCGAAGATATTCAGCTGGAAATATACCATTGTCGATTTCACTCGCTATCGTCAACTGAGACTGGAATAACGGTCCGCCCCCTAAATTGACCAGATCTGCAGCGCGCACGCCAATCGCCAAGCCCTTCACCAGATCGTTGATCTGTTGCGAAGCAATCATCACGGCATAACCCCTGTCTTGTATAATTCACCGTCTACCTAGAATTCCATCCTAATATATCATCTCGAACATGGCAGGAATACCTGGTTTCGTTGGCTTTGCAGTTGGTAGGTTCTGCCACTCTTACGTCGCAGGACGCCCAACTAACCCTGACTTGTAGACGAAGACGTGAGTTCCTCATTACTCAGGCGACAACAAGGTTGTGTCCTATGTCCAGACACACCTCCCGACTGCCCATCATGCCCTGCCGACCAGAGCTGTGTTGTTAAGTCACAAACCTGTGATCAGTGCTCACAGACTGTATGCGAGCCGGATTATACTAAAGTCTCATCCAGTAGTAACTCTGGACCTAACGCCGGAGCAATTGCCGGCGGTGTAATCGGAGGTTTAGTCTTAATTGCAGCCCTAACATACTTGTTGTGGAGGTTCTGCATTAAGAACAAGAGAGGCAACTATGCCGAGCAGTGGCAAGGAGACGGTGAACGTACGAAGGAACGTACGGATAACGACTTCGCTTCGAGGCGGTCGCAGAGGGAATCAACGCACACAGTACATTCCATTGCGTCCACCGTCTTGACCCGAGCCTCGAATATCATCCAAATAGCCTACATCCCAGGCGTCACCAACCGAGCAACACCAACCTCGCCTACACTATTAGTCCCTCCCGTTCCCCCAATTCCTATCGCCCACGCCGAAAGCGCTACTTCCTCTCCTTACGAAGATCAACACTTCTTCGTACCAGGCGATCTTCGTAACTCAACATACTCCGGTATTTCTAACTATACCGACCGAACATCCTACGCCCGCACATCATATGCTCCTCGTTCCAGCGTGGCTTCAACGATCTATGGGAAGAACGTCGTTGTCTCACCCGTGCCAGCACAAAAAGGGAACTTCCTGAAACCATCGCTTGTTAGCGTCAAATCACGCGCTGCAAGTACCAACAGCGACGAGTCAGCACCACCAGTCCCGTCCGTAAACTACGAGAAATACGATAGGCCTCCCCCCTCTCCTGCTTTCAGCATTGGCTCGACCTTTTTCAAGAATGCCAGTGCGTCAACGGCTACCTCGGTAAGGCCACAGGTTGTGCGTGTCGGTACCGGACCCAAAACCGTTGATATCAAAGCATCCTCGTCCAAATCGGCGTCCAGTTCGGCAACACCAACAATTGCAGAGCTTGAGAGCCCTGGACCTCATGTTCTCGCGCGTAGTGAAGCTTCTACTCTGGGTAATGAGCGCGAATCAGTCGCTGTGACTCTGATTGAGGATGACACGCCGATCAGCGATCAAGGACCCTTCTCGGACCCCCCTACAGTGAAGAACACGACCAAGAGGAACAGTTCACTTAGTGCCGTGATTGAAGAGTCGACAAGGCGTGCTTCACAAATCGACCCTTATCGACATTCCTCAAACGCTGCCAGAAACAGTAGTCCTTTTGGTGACGAAAACGCAGTGCGCGAATAAAAGGATTCCCTACTAGGCATGGTGTCATCCTATGAATATATCTTGATGAGATATGGGGTACGCGAGGAGCACAGGATTGGATCGGATATCTTTTGTTTTCCCCTGATCTTGCTATTTATTTGTTTTTTTTCAACGATCTACGAGTAAACTAGGAGAAAAGAATGTTGGTCGTATTCTTTTCAGTTTATTTCCGGTCGAATTGTTCCCGGTCAAGCTAGATTTTATTTGGCGTTCCTTCACAATTCCCCTTTTGTTTTCTTCTGGCGAACCCTTGGGACAATTAACCAGATAGAAACGCTCAGTTTCAAGCTCCATGGTTATCCGCTTCATTCGTGCTTGGGTTGCAAAGAGCAGCAAGAACCAGGGCTCGATTGACCCGGCCATCTCCGTTTACTGATTGGGTGGTACTTTGGGTACTTTGCCGAACATGTCTCTCTATGAGACGATTTTGTATGTATACACAGGTATTTCCAGAGGCGTAGCGTAGCCTGCCGCGCCTGTTTCACAACTAGTGCATGTAGATTCTACGGCGAATTTCAGCTTGTACATACGACAAAGTCTTATGACGCTCCATTAATGCTTGCCACGCCTTATTCTCAGCCTGTGTCTAGACTTGAAAGTTATCCCCAGGGATTTGGTTGGGTTTTCGGCATGAGGGCTATTACCCGAGAGGAATTTTATGACAGCCCAGCAACTCAGCTTGATTGACCAACCGACATATCATGAAGCAGAGGGTGGCGCTGTGTAACTGATGGCTTCTGCTCGTTTCATGCCTGTGTAGCCATATTCCTTCCTACTTATCTAGTTGGTTGGCTACTATGCATCTCTTCGGGTTTTGTCATTACCATTAAGCGAGGACAACAAGATTAGATGCCGCAAAGTTGCATTACCCCGGGGAGAGGGGCTTGTTGTCGTTTACCAACTTTCTCTTTTCCTTTTTGTGTTTAGTTGTTGTTGTGGGAATGGTTTTACACTGTGAGTGAGGTACGGTATGCGATTGATCATCGATGGAATATATGTATGATACATACACCTGAGACGCAGGTGGTTGATTGGCTCTGCAGGTAGGTAGGAGGAGGATTCGCTCTCCGGGTTGGTTTGCGTGGAGTGTGTACAGTAAGTAAGTAGAGCTCCTTCGCCCGTTAAGAGGGTATGAGAAGTTTTTTATGTTTTATTTTTGCTATGGGATTGGAAGGTATTTGAGATTGGCGTTTATTATTATTGTTATTACATGTTGAAATGAATTGTCGAGGGGGGGGGGGGGGTAGATGTTAAGGGTTTGTGTGAGCTGCGAGATGAGAGTTGGTTTCGTGTAGTTTAACGCTGTCTTCGACGGCGCATCATAATGAGTGCCCGCTACAAACTCACCAGGAAAGTAGATGAGGCGATAGACATAACACAATGAGGATATAAATGACCATGCATATATCTACCAGAATTACGCTTTACATTAGCTGAGGTTGGAAGAGTCCTCGGATTAGTTTATAGAAGTCTACCTTCAGTGTGATTCTCTATCCTAGTTATATATGTTATTCATCCATACTACAAACCAGGAAGACTCAACGCTCAGCCAACGAAAGCGCTATATTCTAGGGAACAAGCTTCATCATAACATCCAATTAAAGAATCAGATGAGTCTATTGAATTATCTAATCACGTGGGACTTTCTCAAGTAACGTTGGTAGAACAGTCTAAAATTATTTCCCCCTCCTGAAAACATACAGCGCACGGCACTCACTCCATGTAAGTATTACGAAGACACCTGTTTGTCAGAATTTACTGCTTATTTTTTTTTTTTTTTTTTTTTTTTCTCCTCCTGTGATATGTTTGCAAGAGAAGTTATCACTCTGACCGCAGACAATGCAATCGAAAATGTCACTTGAGTTCGGACTCGGTGATTTTGGGATCAAGGTTTTGTGTAGATTAGTCTAGTTCAGGTACCATCGATCGATCAACAAAGTTAGGGAAAAGTGTCAATATTGAATGAAACTCATATAATTTCCTATCAATGAGCTTGGACTGCTCCTTTTGGATACTTAGTGTCCATTCCGATGTAAAGTGACTTCAAGTTGGCGCTGAGAAGGTACCTAGGTATGCTTGTACTACATTAGGTACTTAAGTAGGCAATATACTGCATTATAGCGAGTGCTATAGTAGTTAGGTACCTCTGGGCGATAACGGCGCTTAAGCCACTTATACCTGAGTCATATCAGACAGATAAGAGAAGTGGGAACCCACTTTGCACCCTCCGATGTCTGCCCCTCTACTACCTTTTACTCACCCCACCATCGACTGCCAGATGTTCATTTTCTGCTAATAACTTGAAGGGTTTCTAAGAACAGTACAAGAGCGCAAGGTTTTCGAGACCGACTCGCAACCAAGGCAATTGCCGATCGAGACGATATCCCGCGTTCACAGGACCAGTCAAGATGTCTTCCAAGGAGGCCAAGTCCAAGTCCAAGCCAGCCAAAGGCGCCGCTGCTACTCTCGAGCTCGAGCTTCGCCCGGCACCGACGTTCCTGGAACACCGCGTCTCTCTCTTCGAAAAGCTGTGGAGCGAGCAGCAGCAGCAAGCCGCCCAGAAGCCGCGCGAGCAAATCAACATCACTCTGCCCGACGGCAAGGTCCACGTCGGCACGTCCTGGGAGACGACCCCCTTCGAGATCGCGCGGGGCATCAGCAAGAGCTTGGCTGAGCGCACCGTCGTCGCCAAAGTGAACGACGAACTATGGGACTTGACTCGCCCGCTGGAGGGCGATGCCACCCTTGCCTTCTTCGATTTCACCACCGAAGAAGGCAAAAAGGTATTCTGGCATTCTTCTGCCCACATCCTCGGAGAAGCTGCCGAACGGAGGTTTGGCGCACACCTGGCCGTCGGCCCTCCCACGACAAATGGTACCCTGACTATTATTACTATTATTACTATTATTATTCTGATTATTATTTTGATTCTTACTTTGCGAATGGGAAATGCAGAACATGCTAACCATCGCGCGTCTCAGGCTTCTACTACGAGATGGCGCTCCCCGAAAACCGTGCCGTTAGCTCCACCGAAGATGTTGACCCCTTGACAAGCTTAGCCACCTCCATTATCAACGAAAAGCAGCCGTTTCAAAGGCTCACTGTTACAAAGGAGCAATTACTAGAGATGTTCAAGTCGAACAAATACAAACAGCATATCATTGGTGACAAGATCCCGGACGGGACTTCTACCACCGTCTACCGATGCGGTCCTTTGATTGACCT
Source organism: Xylaria sp. FL1042 (assembly GCA_022495085.1). Lineage (NCBI taxonomy): Eukaryota > Fungi > Ascomycota > Sordariomycetes > Xylariales > Xylariaceae > Xylaria > Xylaria sp. FL1042. The sequence goes on from MU380148.1 coordinate 107,314, forward strand.
TTGCCGGGGCCCTCATGTCCCAGATACGGGCAAGATTAAGGCCTTTGGCATTCTCAAGCTCTCGGCATCATACTTTCTTGGCGACCCTACCAACGATTCTCTCCAACGTGTCTATGGAATATCCTTTCCGGACAAGAAGCAGCTCACTGAGCACCTCAAATTCCTTGAAGAAGCTGCTAAGAGAGACCATCGAAGAATCGGAAAAGATCAAGAGCTGTTCTTATTCCACGACATGTCGCCAGGTGCCGCCTTCATGCTCCCTCATGGCACTATAATATATAATACCCTACAGAGCTTCATCCGAAAAGAGTACTGGAAGCGTGGATACCAAGAAGTCCACTCTCCCAACATGTTCAATTCCGCCCTGTGGAAGAAGTCGGGTCATTGGGAGCGTAAGTCGTGCCATACTGCATACACAAACTGGCAACAAACTTACCGTTTCATCAGATTACCATGAGGATATGTTCACCTTCGAAGTGGAGAAAGATATTTGGGCTTTGAAGCCAATGAATTGCCCAGGCCACTGTATTATTTTCGGATCTCGTACTCGTAACTATAGAGAACTACCTATCCGCATGGCCGAGTTTGGTGGTAAGGACAACTCTGCCGTTGATCTTTGGTTATACATTGTGTTAAGAGACGATTGATTGATGTAATTTATAGTCCTTCACCGGAACGAGGCGTCCGGTGCTTTAAGTGGATTGACACGTGTACGACGTTTTGTGCAGGATGATTCGCACATTTTCTGTACAGAAGATCAGGTAAGCACACCACTCTATTTCATAGATATACACTAGATTATCTAACATCGGAAAGATCGGTGACGAGGTATCGGCGGTGTTCGATTTCCTTCAAAGTGTCTATGGAAAACTTGATTTCTCCTTCAAGCTGAAATTGTCAACACGACCCGAGAAATTCCTAGGTAGCATAGAGACGTGGGATAAGGCCGAGAAAAAGTTGTCGTCCGCTCTCGATAAATTCTGCCAGAACACAGTGCCTTGGGAATTAAACCCTGGTGATGGCGCATTTTACGGCCCCAAGGTCGACATCACAATTACCGACGCACTTGGCCGTGACTTCCAGGTTTGGCGCCCAGATGTCCTGCTCGCACAGCCCTTATGCTAACACTTCCTAGTGTGCGACCATTCAACTAGACTTCCAACTGCCAGAACGATTTGATTTATCATATCAGACAGCTGACGAATCGGCCGTTACCTCTACTCCGGATGGAGAAGGTGGCCCTCGGCAAGGCCATCTTCGTCCCGTCATCATTCACCGAGCCATCTATGGCAGTTTTGAGCGCTTCATCGGTATCCTCACAGAGCATTTCGGTGGCAAGTGGCCTTTCTGGATTAGTCCACGTCAAGTAATGGTAATCCCCGTCATGGTTAGCGCCTACGACTACGTCAAGGAGGTACAGACTCTTCTGCGTATGAACGAGTTCCACGCCGATGTAGATCTAAGTGCAAACACTTTGAATAAGAAAATCCGAAGTGCGCAGCTCCTACAGTACAACTTCATCCTGTAAGCAAGCACGACTTCTAAAATAGTATACTCGGATCTGTGCAACTGACAAATTTCTCTCAGGGTCCTTGGTGCGAAGGAAATGACCGATCGCACTGTTACTATCAGAAGCAGAGACTCTGCGGAGAAGGCACAAAGTGCCGAACAGGTTGTCCTGTCATTAGACGACGCTGTCGCTAAATTCAGGGCTCTAAGGGAATCACAAGCTATACAAAACAAGCTTGAGTAATTTGACCAATGCTAGAAATCAAGCTAATTTATGGCTTCTACATATGCCTCTGAGCTGCTCTGCTCTGACTGGTATTTATAGCAATAGCGCTAGACTAGATACCATAGATAACGCAATATAAGCTACAAAAGAAATTTGAGGGAATATTAACGCCTTTGATGAGACTGAATATTTCTCGGGTTTGTTTTGTTTCACTCTCCTAGCCTCTAGCTAGTCGCACATGAGTGTGTTCAGCGTTTTCTTACTGCTCCCAGTGTCATAGTGCAAGGAAGATGTTGCGCTAACCGAGTATTTAACTTCAATAAAATTGAGATCTGACGCCCAGAAACTTTGGAATGGCGACCAGCAGCAAGTAATTCAGCCAAGTCAGACAAGTGTGAGGTCTATTTTATCTCACTTGGTTGAGTTACCTGCCGCTGATAAGTACATAACACCAGCTAACTGGCCACAGGACTACTTGATTAAGTACTTAGGTAGGCAAGGGAAGGCAAAGCAATGTATGCAAGTTTTAACCTGTTCAAGCTCAAAGGCGTAGGGGCGCAGGTAGGGAGAGAAGGAGGGAGGGAGGGAACAGAGAAGTGAGAGAAATGAAATGTGAAATGTGAAAGGTGAAAGGTTTATTATTCAAGTGTGACACGGCATGTATATTTGTTTGTGAGTATGTACGCATGCATGCATGTGCGTGTGTGAGACACTGAGAAAAAGCCATGCGTACTTACCTAATGTGATAGTTGACATATATAAATATGTACATAGACATTACATGTTACAACTGACTGACCATGGATGAAGAACAAAGGATGCATGTGTGTGTGTGTGTGTGTGTGTAGTTGACTAGCTTCACTTCACTATCTCGTTATGGGAGGTGGGTGATTAAGACTCTCATGTGACACCAAAAAGAATCTATATATACCTCATATTTCATAGACGAGGCTCTGACACTCTAGATCATCATAGTTTCTCAGCTTGAGCGGGAGCTGTATTAATATGGACGCATAACAAACTCACTAATGATAGGATAGTATGGAAGGATATCATTTATCACATTTACTTCTTTGTTTCGTTTGTCGTTTATAGGTAGGTTATTCATGTGACGAAGAGATGAAATCGTAACTATCTGTCTTACCGGGTCCTTAGACTTCCGTTGGTGTTGTTGGACTGTGCGCTCACTTACTTACTCATCTTACCTTACTTATCCTGCGTATTGGTATTGATTACGGTCTTCTTACTTATTGGGTGATATGCATGTAGTAAGTAAAGAAGCAAATAAGGAAAGCAGACGCGTATCGTATGAAGGTAAAATAAGTAAGTAAGTAATGAGGACATGGTCAAGCATAACATCTTGTCACTTGCTGCGACGGCTAGACCAGGTGTTAGCTGTACCAAGTCTGTATGAACAGACCGCGGAACGAGACCGCCATGGCGGCAAGGCTTGATCCGGCCGTCAGTTTCGGTTTGGGTTTCCTAGATTAGCGGAGAGCAGGGTAGGGTAAGTAGCAGTAGCGTTGATTGTAAAAGCAAGCGTGCATGCAGAATGTAAGAACATGGCCGGCATCCTGTATACCTGTAGGCAAGGAGGTCGACTTTTAGATTTGATACTTACATACATAGTACCTATCCTCTGGGGTAAAGCAACTAACGGTCTCGGTATCTACTAAATCTACTTAGTACGCATCTAGATGAAGAGATAGACGCATAAGCACGCACGCCCGCCCGCTCGTTCACAAGCACTACGTAGTGCGCATACATTAATTACTACTACTACACGTATGTAGATATGTAGGTATGCAGGTAGGTAGTTATGTATGTAGGAATGCATGGTTCTTCCGCGCCGCACCGCGACTGGTTCGGTTCGGCCCCGGGAGGAAGATACCCGTCTCTACGTTTGTACGTCTCAAGCTGTACGTATGTATGTCTGTATGAATGTAATGCATGCATGTATGTAGTATGTGCGCCAGCCTATCTGCCCGCCTGTTTCTCCCCGCAATGCCTTTCCTCCAAGTCCATGGGACGCCTGTCTGGCTGGTCCGGTCCATCCATCAATCCATCATGAATGAATGGGTGCATAGATGAAGGAACGAACAGACAAATGTACAGTAAGGCGAGTAAAGGGTAGGTCCTACCTGGTGTAAGGTACACTCCCCTCCGAACTTCTACTGGGCATGGACAAGTTTGGTAGTGCGAAGCGAGAGCAACATCGATAGATTGAATAAATTCATTGATCGATAGATTGCGGTAATAGTAGTAGGAAGCGTAGAGAGAGCGAGAGAGAGAGAGAGAGGTTGGTTTGTTGGCTGATTCGTGCGTCGTCATCTCTCTCCCCTCTTTACCACGGTAACATTAAACGAAATAACATATCTGACCTACATGCTGTCTACCTCCTAAGCATATACGAGTTATACTCCCAGAGCAGCATAATCGCCCCGTTTACCAGTGTCGGCGACCATCGCCTAACATGACAGGAATACATTAATGAGATAGGCGGGCAGGCAGGCAGGCAGACGGATGACGGTTGGACAAGGAGCAAGGCGCATGTAACGTATCTTCAAGTAAGCTTCATGTTGCCTACTCGCTAAGTGTTCCACCGTATGGGAAATAGGTAAATGCACAATGATAAAGGAAATCAAGGACCATGTGAGGCTGGCCGATGCAGTTCCATTTGCCTTTAACTTCGCTCTGGGGAGAAGAAGCAATAAATAAATAAATAAATTAAGATGAACAAATAATGAGCACCATTAAATAAGAACTTGAAGTTGCCTGGTTAATACTCTGGTGCGTAACACACCTTGCAACCTGTCAAGTTGGACGGGTACCTATTAGCCCCGTATCAAGTTCTCTCTCCCCCTCTCTATGTGCCCCTCCAGGCTAGATAGGTAGGTAGACATAGAAAGAAAAGCAATCATGAACATGAGGAGAGGAGTGCCAAGATCTGGCGGAGAAGGAAGAGTTCGGGTCAGCAATCGAACCGTTGCTGAGGGAAGGGGAAAACGATAGTAACACACATTGGCACTTACCTATTTTGCGAGTCTTATGGCTATTCGTTTTTTTTATTTTCCTCTTTTTGTTAGCGGTCGTCTTTCCCCCTTTTTCTTATTCACTAACTGATGGATACGAGTGAGGTCTTTCCGTGTCTGGAAAGACCGGGGGGAGACACAAAAGGGCGGGGGGGAAGAGCAATCTCACATATTTACAGTTACTGCCTGCAGATTCGATGTACGTAGTAGTAGTGACGTCTGATCTGATATCGGATCCTGGAATCCTGGGGGTCACTATGATTGGTAGTTCGGTAGGACCTCTTTGCATTGCGTATGGTGGTCGATTCATGTACGTGGGGGTCGTATGTCTCAAATCCTGTGATAGATTCGGAGCATACATTGATCGTGAAGGGTATATCGATGGCCTGCGGCATCAACCCCGCGATTTGATAGAGATGACTAGCCGCCACCTGGGAGCTGTCGATGAGGGTAGCCTTTTGCTGCGCAGTCAGTGGATGTTACAATATAATAACCAGTATCTACGATGTGACCCCTCATGTATGTGCACAGGATATTGATCGTAGAAAGGAAGAAAGAAACAAAAAGCAGGCTCGTGCGAAGAAATCTCAAGCTCTTTGACATCCGTAATTAGCTCGACTCTCCACTACTGTCTAGTCCGCCGCAGCACCGAAACGCTCGAACGGAGGTGTTGTCATCACTCACTCGAGGCTGATTGCGGGGAAACCATGATTGCATCATCCGGGTATCGTGACCGAGATAATACCGAGATACATCTTTTGCGCTTACTATAATGAGAGCGAGGCTTGGATACCTCCTGAAGACTTAACCATTTCAAAAACACTATACATCTCGGTCAATTATGTCGCCATCTACAGAGGCGCTCAGGGACATCAAGGCGCTGACATTTGACGTCTTCGGTACTGTCGTGGACTGGCGTTCGACAGTCCATGCCGAACTCATCAAGAGAGCCCGAGATAAGATCGCATCACCAGTCTTTCAAGAACTTTCTGAGCCGCTTCAATTGCGTCTGAGAGGCATTTCAGACGAAGCTTGGGGCACTTTTGCAGAAGAATGGAGAGATTCGTATGGTGAATTCACTTGGACCTTTGTACCTGGGGAGACAGAGTGGAAAGATATCGATACACATCATTATGAAAGCCTTAAGGATTTACTACAGAAGTGGGATGTGGAAGGCGTGTATGTGGAGGAAGAGGTGCGCTCGCTAAGTCTCATCTGGCACTACTTGAGACCATGGTACGACTCGGCGCTAGGCATCCAGAAGCTCGGGACGCGATACGTCACGGCGACGCTTTCCAATGGAAACCGGTCCTTGTTGGAGGATCTCAACAAGTACGGTTCTCTTGGTTTCAGGCGCATTATATCAACTGCGGACTTCGGTGCCTACAAGGTAAGAAGGCTTTTGTTACAGATACGCCCTGCCCATCCAGCCCTAAGAGCATGACTGACTGGCCCGCTGCGGATAGCCGCATCCGTCTACATATCGGGGCGCGGCCGACGCCCTCGACTGCGCGCCCAATGAGGTAGCAATGGTTGCCGCGCACCTTGGAGATCTTCAAGCAGCTAGGACGAATGGGCTGCGGACAATTTACGTCGAGCGGGATCACGAGGAGGCGTGGCCGCAGTAAGTAGAACTAGATTTCTGATAGGCCCGCTTGTTTGCCAAGCTCGATCGTGAGTAACCTACTGACTGAATTTCATCAGTGACGATAGCCGTTGGCTGGAGGCACGGGACTGGGTTGACTTAGTAAGATGACTTCAGTGTCTTTTGTCCCCTTGCATTCATCTGAAGCTACAGTAGCCCGGCTCTTGGAAAATACCCTACATGCATTAGTACCATCGCCCCCTTTCACGATCTCATAGCCGGAGACTAATGACGATTTTATAAGTGGATTTCTCAAGGAGAGGAAGGATTTGTCGAGCTGGCTCGACGACTGGGCGTAGCATAAAGCCAGGGACGTCACCCACACTGCTAATACCCCATCACGTAACAGGGTCCGATTATCTGGCAGACGTACGGAGTAGAACAGACGCAGTTCCGCGACCCAATACTAAAGGGGGACCGAGAAAAGAAGACGAGGTGGTATCTTGTGAAAGCTAGAGTGGCGCGTAATTATCTGATATTATGAGCCCCTCTTTGAAGCCACTATGAACGTAACAGGGCGTGGCGACCTTACGTGAGGTCTGAACGGATCTGGACTGACGCAATGTCGTGGCGAATGCATTGTAATGGTCTTAGGCTCGTCTAGTAGATATGCTCGTGTACGAGTCAATGCGGTGTGCTTGGTCCTCCACAGTGACATCAACGCATTACCTGAGTATTCCCGTGACGTTTTGGGGAGCGGGGAGACGTGGGTACAAGCCGAGATGGCACCCTCGTTGCTCAACTTTGCAACTTAAGCCACCATGAGGCTCTTGTCGGTACCTGACGTGCCGGATCAATAGTCTGATCTAGTTGCTGCGGACTTCAGTTGTGACGGCCCCGCTGGCTGGTCCGCATCTTGATAGGCCGAGCATTGAGCGCTAAAGTAAGCATATTGCAAACGGTATCAAGAGAGCGGCAAAGGCGCAGAGGTTATACGCCCGCTGGAGCCATTGAAAGTGATACCCGTATCGTTAGTAGGTACCTACCTATCTCCTTTGCCATCTGACCGGAGTAGTGCTTTGATGAGTTGATGAGGCTGCGTGACCCGCCCAGCATCATTTATCGCACAACAGATAGGCAGAAGCTAAGCGCCGCCGTCACAACAGATACACTAGGTACGTACAAACGACCTTGCATAGCAAAACATCGGTACAATGTATGTATATGAGGGGTTTATATCCATCATCCTTTACAAGGTGTACAAAAGGGAAACTTGCTGCCGAGTCAGCCGCAAGACCAGGTGAGAGCCGAGAAAGTCATGGCGGATGGGAGTGGGCATAATAAGCTGGCAATACCGAGGTGAAAAGGGGCGTGTCTATTAGGCTTGTTCTGGCTATTTCCTCTGCGTGGGCGTGAAACGTATGTTATCCCCCAGCCCGGTTTGTGCTTGAAGCAGGGTGAGACAAGTACCAAATTGTCGGGAGAGGGATCTAAGCACAGGGTGGAGGCGAGGGCCAAGGGGATCGATCTGATGTACACTATATCCGGCGTCTTAAGAAGGGACGGACAACGGGAGATCGAGACTTGCAAAGACCACCTGTGTAGTATAGGTATTCAAGGTATTCAACACAAAATCGCATGTAGCCGGGATAATCAGCATTAGTCAAACCACCACGTCCACGGCGACCACGACGCCCCCAAGGAGCGCGTGTGGGCATCATTGGTCGGCTGTAGTCGAGGAGATGCAGACTAGCAAATGAGAGAGGGCATCTGCATTGTCGAGAGAAAGAGATGGAAAAGTACCGTCGCACACAGACTCCAGTGGGTTCTATCTAGTGCTGAGGGCATCTCGGTGGTGCCGGTCGGTGTGTAAATAGTGTGTAGGCGTTCCCTCACGCTTTGTATCTGCTTGGCGCGGGCGGGGGGGGGGGGGGCGGGGGGCGGGGGGGGGGGGCGGGGGGGGGGGGGGGGGTGGGGGGGGGGCGGGGGGGGGGGGGGGGGGTGGTGGGGGGG
>MU380148.1:115688-199337 GCA_022495085.1 Xylaria sp. FL1042
CCCACCCTGTTTGTTTTTTTTTGGGGGGGTGGGTTGTGGGGTGGGGGGGGGGGGTTTTTTTTTTTTGGGGTGGGCCCCCCCTTTTTTTTTTTTTACCCCCCCCCCCCCCCCCCCCCCCCCCCTATCTTCAGCGTGCATGCGGTGTAGATTCTTACTTGACAGCGGAAAGGTATAACAGAGAGAAAAAAGCGAAAGGAAGACAAGTAGCGTGGGTTATCTATTGGTGTGAGGCCATTAACGTGATTACTGTGCAGAATCTCGGAAGAAAAACTGTCAGCACAGACGTGAAGGATCAACTACACTACACGACTATAGTAGGCAGGTTAGATGGGTAGATAGATACCCACCTTCGACGCCGTTGCAGCTGCCGATAGGATGTAGGTAGTGTAGTGTGCGCCTACCTTATGAGTTACTACGTAAGTACCCAAAGTATACTATCTACTATGTCTACTATGTAACGGAAAGCGTTACCGATTACCTACCTACCCGCTACAATATAGGTATCTCGGTCGTTGCTTCATGGCACCCAATGGTCGCGCTGATCCCGGTCCTGAGCGGTTCTCAGTTTAAGGTTACCCACAGATACCCGAGTGCTAACGTAGTGCTTATAGTGTACACTACACTACACTACTACCAGGGAGTAGAACCAAGGGCGTTTTGAAATTTCTAATACTCTTATGTGTCGTATTGTAGTGTATTTTACTCCCTACACTGTAAGTAAGTAGATGTAGGAGCGGTAGCAGGGACTGCCCCGTCCAATGGATATTTGTTCATCGAACCTTTACTCTATTCACTGCCGTACCTGAGCAACTTATACACTGCGCCGAGGTGGCCGTGTTGCCGAACCTGGTAACGAGCCTTTCCTCCCCTGTCCAAAAAAAAATAAAATAAACGGAAAGCAGAGACGATCAAGTCTTCCCGTCCTCCTATTCCGCTGTCGTCCCTTGAGCTTGAGCGGAAGGTCTAGTCTACTTGTGTAGATAGTCGAAATATGTTCTTGTGCTTCAAGAATCGATTCTGATTTGTAGATATATATTTATTTAATCTGATGTGCCAAGCCAAGCAGATGCTTGGTACTGTGTGGACAGTTAAACGTAGGGTGTGTATATGTCTCGATCATTTCTAAGAATTCGATACACCACCTCTGGCCAAGAAATACTGTGAAGTCCTTACTTGATAACCGATTGGGGGTTTTCCACTTGGACTTATCGAGTGGTTGGTCACCCATCTATCCAGGTAGGCATGGATTTACTTACGGTAACATACTGTAGAGCACGTATGTAGCATGAAGAGGTAGCATACCGATGATGCTTTGCTGACAGCTATTATCTAAATATCATCACACCTAGGTTACATCTGTGTGTAAGGCGTTGTCATCAACCTACCTCCCAGTCCGCCGTTTGTTCCTTCTGCATATCCAAACACCAAGAATCCCCTCGCCTAGAACCGATCCCTACCTCTCCTCTCTACACTACAGCAGGTCTACAGGCGACGTGCTTAGGTATGGAAAAAAAAAAAAAAAAAAAAAAAAAAAAATAGTGGGAGGGAAAATTCTTCTAATCCTTCGGCTCCTCCACTTCCGCCTTGTCATTATCCTTGCGCAGGTTCTCCCACCCCCATAACACACCCTCTGGCCAAGCTGCAGTGTCGTCCAATCTATCTCTTATGCGTACGCAGCTTGGTGTGTCTGTTCCTCCCCATCCGCTTGCTTGATCTAGGTCTGCCTACACAGGTAGCTCGTCTCCTTATCTTAGGCCAGCCCGTCCCAGCTATTTATCCTCAGTAGTGCTCTAGTGTCTCGACTCTGGGCGTATCGACTAGTTCGTTGCAGTAGCTTCCAGAGCAACCTTGATCACCCATCCCACTTACACCAGCTACAGTAGTGCAGGAGTAGTGCACTACTATCGTTTTCCCGACAATAACCTACTGTATTTCCTCTGCGACGTAACAGGCCGTCTACTAGCATCAACCCCCTGAGATATAAAATCGGAATACCTCGGTGGTGTCAGCCCTGCTAGCTGTACTTGATCCGCAGTTCGTCTGTCTGGGCCTTTGTTTTCCGCGCTCGTTCCAGGCCAACCTAACATGCGAGGAATTAAGCATATTGGTAGGTTGGTGTGCCATAGGTTTCTCTGGAATACACTTTACTTAGGTAGGTAGTAGTAATAATACCTAAGTGTCGTCCAGCGCACAGAATGCTAGTGCAGGTTGGTGATAGGAGGAGGAAAGACAGACTATGGGATATGCTTGTAGATTAGTGTAATAGGTAGCTCTCCAACCTATGTGGGAAAGGTACTAGGGAGCTACACTGCACCAACGCATCCACTGGCCTGTCCACCTACGCTAAGCTAAGTATCTAACACTACCTAACACGCTATAACTGTCCGCCTATATCGACCGGGCTACCTTTAGGTACAGACACCGCTAGCTACGGGCGGAACAGGTGCTACTATGCTGCCTGACGGAGGGAAAAGCAAAGCTCAAAAGTCAGACCTTGCAAAGACCCGACCCGCCCCAAGGCATTCTCCACAATCCACAAAACAACCTTAGACCTTGAAGCCTTGACCCTCCTCTTCTCCTCCTCATTTCACCACTCAACCACTCAATTGCCTTCGCTCTCTCCAACACCCACGCCGTGTCCCGAGACACTCGCTATAGCTGTTGTTGTTACTACTGCTGCTGCCGCCGACGCCGCCACCGCCGCTGCTATTGTTCTTTACTATCACCGTCGTTGTTGCTGCTGCTGCTACTGCGGCTGATACTATTTATTTATTTTATTTATTTCATTAGCCGGTCACGACGCCCCAGTCTTCTACCGTTTTCCTGCTTATTAAATCGAAACGAATCGACTGCAAAAAGCGGCTTACATCATTCTTCCGTCTCATTGCCTAGCCTTTGCGAAACTTGGACTGCTACAACCCGCCACTTCATCCTCATCGATCCTATCTTTTGCAATATCCTCTGTACAGCTATTAGTTAATACTCCTTTGGTTCGCATACCTTTCGCCTACCGCTCGGTTCCCCGCCGACTATTTTCCTAATCCACGATGACGCCGCGAATGGTGCTATACAGGCTGGTGGTGCTTGGTGACGGTGGTGTGGGCAAGACGGCCCTAACGATTCAATTATGTTTACAACACTTTGTCGAAACTGTACGTATATATTCCCAACCAGATGCCAGTGGCGACTGGTATTATGGTGCCCTCATCTCAACCCCTTCCTCCTTCGCGCATACGGTAGCAAGCTGCTAACATCTAGTATTAGTATGACCCGACAATCGAGGACTCCTACCGCAAACAGGTCGTGATAGATGGTTCAGCGTGCATGCTTGAAGTATTGGACACAGCTGGACAGGAAGAATATACGGCGCTGAGAGACCAGTGGATTCGCGATGGCGAGGGGTTCGTCCTGGTCTATAGTATCTCCTCGCGATCATCTTTTACCAGAATCAAGCGATTCCATCACCAAATTCAACGGGTAAAGGAGTCATGCCAGTCATCACCGACGTATGCTGGCTCACCAATAGCTGCTGCTGTCCCTGCAAGCTCCGTGCCCATCATGCTCGTTGGCAACAAGAGCGATCGCGTAACAGAGAGAGAAGTATCTACACAAGAAGGTCACGCCTTGGCGAGAGAGCTGGGCTGCGAGTTTGTGGAGGCATCAGCAAAGAACTGCATCAACGTTGAGAAGGCATTTTATGACGTCGTTAGAATACTGCGCAGGCAACGAGAAGCTGCGTCACGACCCCCGGCGCAGCGCACCCGCCCTCCCAACGGGGATCCGTTCCCATCGTCTCGTGAGACTGGAACTAGGAGGCCCCGAGGTCGAGGTAGCGGGAGCAAATGCGTCATTTTATAAAAGCCTAAGATAAGGAGGCGGTGACGCTGCGAGCTCGCGCACAACTGAAACGATACCACGACAGTAATTCATTTATATTTGATTCACATGCACTGTATCAAAACTACCGACTGATCGCGACGACCTCGGCGGAGCATAACTCTTCGGGACCAGCCTCCATGTTGTTAAGGAAGAGTTTGCCGTGTCCATACACTCTATTCCGTCTCATCTCTGTATTGCTTGCTTTTTTGGACATCAACCAGTTTACCACCTGGCGAACGGCGTACGAATGAAAAATAAAAAAGCGGCATCTGGGGCGCAAGATAACTTGGGTTTTTCGTACACCAAGAAGACACACCATTGTGAAGAGATGGGTCGGGCAGCCGGCGGTGTTTTGGAGTCTCGGAGGGGGGCTGCCATTATACTCCATACAAGAGTTTCCAATTCTTAAAGTCGCCTTCCGCACAATTTCTCCATTGCGATGTCCATATTTTTAACTTGCCCACGCATGAATATTCAATATCCCCTAGGTCGGAAAAAGGATTGTAGTGCCGCGCGGAGAGTCCCCCAGAAGCTCTTCGATATATTGCATATTGAGTTATAGTCCAATCTATTCGAATCTGAGTAGAGAAACTATATTTACTCATCAATTACATCGTCTCTTCATGCATTCTTTGATGATCCTTTCGTATTTTTATATGTCCAAGCTGACATGATACATACATAGCCTTGCGTATTTGTTCAGCACATAAGCTGCGTAGTACTGTAACCTTCTGCAGCATAAAATCCCATATATATTTATATATAGCTGGTTGTTAGTTGCGCGCATTTTCTTGCCTCTTTCGGTCAATTCATTTGAGCAATAGATACTAGTAATTCCCAAAACAAAATGCCTGCCGGAGGTCCATAGGTACCTATGTACATTACTAACTACTTCGGTAGGAACGCAGGTAGGTGAGTTAGAGGTTTCTGCAGCCGGATGCACCTGAATGCTAATTCACTTTAGGTGGCGCAGTCTAAATACCTATTACCACTTACTATGTACTTGATTTCTCGCCGCCGAACAATTCGCTTTCTAACAAGAGATCAGTTCTTTGATAATAGAACTGAATTAAGTAGCTTGCTAAACGATTGCTGCTAGATGTATGGATATATTCGCAAGGGTTTGTCGGCTTGACGATCGTGGGTGGTTGGCCTGGCATGGGGGTAGGGTTGTTTTACTCGAATTTAAATTGCATGTGAATATCATCTCTGGTTTTTTTTTTTTTTTTTTTTTTCCCTCCCCTTGCCCTCCCAAGCCTTTTACTTCAGCATTTCATACTTTCCGGCCCCCAACTTCCCAACTCGATATAGGTAGGTTCGGGGTGACCAGGTAATAACGGGTTATCGCCGACCGAGAGACAGAGAGGAACAGCTGAAAAGGGGGTGAGCGAGGCGGGAAAGGCCAAAATAGAACAAGACGTACATACGTACGAAAATAAACAGAAATAAGAAAATGGAATAGAAAAATAACGAAAACTCCGATTTCCGTTGTTTGTCTGCTTATCTTAATTACCGAAAGGTCGGAGTCGGAGACTCGCTCAATCTTGCGCATGTTTACAGTACACTACGCTATCTATCGCCTTGTCGAGGTATTTTTCCATTTTCTCTCATCTCTCGCTAGTAGGTATGCGTAGGTTAGTTGCTAGGTAGTAACAATATTTGTTATATGTATGTAGGTAGGTAGGTAGGTAGTACATACACGCTCCATTGAACTGGCTGGCCACCACGCAATGGAACCTCAACCCCACGTTGTAGCGTAATAAAGTACCACGGCCAACTTGTAGCACCTGCATGTACGATTCTCACCCGCGCCCCTTTTTGTCCTCCTTCGCTCATGCATGGTACTAAGTCTGTGGTGCGAAATAGGTACGCTAGCCCCTTGTTCGCAACCCGCGGAGGAATCAAGGTTTATAGGACAACGAAGATGAAGGATAAGGGGGGGGGGGGGGGGGGGGGGGAAGGGGGGAAAGAGTCGCGATGCAAGACATTGCTAACAACTCTTGTTTCTTATAATACGTTTGTTTCTATGCGATTTTACCTTTGCCCCGCACTCTCTTCCGCCTACTTACCTAGGTATCTTCCGTGTATAGTAATGATAGAACTTCCTAACTTACACCTGAAACCGACTCTACCTTGTCACCTTCTCAACTGCCTGACACATACTTATAGATAGATATCAATCTTTTCTCGTAACACAAGGCGTCGTACAGCTCTATGCTTGGCATGGAAGTGTGATTCTTGGCAGTTCTTGCACAATTGCACAATGTATTCTCCGTATGCGTAGGTAGTAGGCTCTATCAAGAGAGCTTTATCAGATCAAGGAGCTGCCTACCTAGACCTATGGCTACTAGGTAGCTTTAGTTAGGTCTAGGTAGCTTGCACCCCACCGTAAGCGGCACGATCATTTAAGCTCTTTTGTTGAGTAGCTATCTTGTCAAGTCGCCGCCCTCTATACTAACTAGGTACTTAAGGTATTTCCACGAAGGCTTATTGAGCAGCAGGTAAGAAAATAGGAAAGGAAAGAAAAGAGCATGAGTTTGCTGAAAGAAATCATATATATGCTTGTTACTTGACCAATTAGCCTGGTGCTTCTATGGAAGATGATTAATTGCTATTAGGTAGCTAGTTTACAAAGACCCCAATACCTGACTGATCGCTTGCGCGTTCGTCTAACCTTGGCACCACCAATACGGAGTCCGTAGTTCGCTGCTCAGCCAATTATACAAATACCTACTACACAAATACCTGTGATTTGCTATTACCCACACATGTCTTCGCCGCCATTGTTGCTATTGCCCCCTCGGATGACCCACGGGGATCGCTTCTGTTGTACAAGTCGTATAGGTTAAGTCTTACAGTGGGATAAAAGTTAGCGGGTAGCTTTATTAGTACACCTATCTACTTTGCACGTAAGTGTATAAAAACTTCTTTGCAATGTTTCAAACTGCCTGCTAAATCCCTCTTCACAGCTAAGTTACTTATAATTCTAACCCCTAAATAACATAAGTTTATTGATAGAAAAAGAGATATATAAAGACAATTATACCATAAAATAAATCTATCGTTTTACTTACATTGTTAGATGTGCGCCACCGAAGAAGCTTAGTTGCGCCTGCCCGGCAATTGTACCTAGGTAATGCTTCAACTCCGTTTTCAATTGCGCAGACACCAAAACTGGCACTTGACATCATCTGAATAAGGTAGAATACGACCCCAGACACACAAAAACAGATAGGCAAATAAATAGCCGAACCTACTACGTAAGATCTCATCTCAGCTCACCTCATCCAGCCCCAGAGCTCGACGATCCCGCTCCTTTGACTATCTCTACACTGAATGAGTGCCATGAATTAAACAACAGTCTGGCCGTGCTGGCGAACCAACTTGAAGCACGTGTAAGTGGTGAGGCGGGCGAAGAGAAAAAAAAAGTTGAAAGAAACGAAATACCCGCTTCGGCCTACCTAGATAGGCCTTCGGTATCCCTAGTATAGATGCACTAACTATACTGATGATAACTACCGATGGAGCTAGATCCCTCGACCAAGACCAAGAAATCTTTTTTTATTTTTTAATCTCACTAAGTAGAATTTAGGTTTCCACAATGACCATTCCATCATTACCGTTATCTTTGCTCGTTCGCTATGGTGTTTTTACGTTTCCAGATTTATCCCAGCTAAGGTACCTCAGTCTAGATACCTAGTCGCAAGTGCTCAATTAGAGTCAATGTGGCTGGATAATGGTGGCTGAGACACACGAGGCTTCTTTTGCTACCACTCAACTACCTATTGATCCTAGTTGTTTTGCGCCAACATCAGTCCAGGTTCAGGTGAAATTCTCATTACAATATGAGATAGTTAACCCCTTCTACCGGGATACTGACCGCAAACTACCCCCCGTAAAAAAGGACCCAGTGCCGTCCATAGCAACTTTAGCCGATACAGGCCCTTCCGATTTCTCGGACGAGGAGCCGTCAGTACGAAGTGCGAACGCCGCAACACTCGGCTCCTTTAGCCGAAACGAATGGCGAAGTGCGGCGACTAGTTTGATGACCTTACCAAGCAACGCTCTTTTTGGTCTTTGACAAATATTCACACAACAATCATGAGCCCTATGGATGAACAACTTGAAGTATACATCGTTGGAGTCAGACGAGCACAGTAACAGTATTCAGCAACCAAGTACAACATCACGTGAGTATTCGACGAAGCAACCCCCGGATGATCGCCGCCTTTTTCTGGACCCCGAAGGGAGGAGACCCTCATTTGTGCTCATCAGCTTCAGGGGTTAGCCCTTGGTTGTTCATCGAAGCCAAATCAATGGTGGAATCCCGTTGGGAATAAAAAACGTTTACTTTACGGTAATGCAAGTCGATGCTAGCTTGTGTAAAAGCGAGGTCTGCTCAGGCCAAAAAAGGCATGGCTTCGTTGAGATCCTCATTTTGATCCAGCATACCTAGTGATAATACGCTACGTCCGGTCCTTTGTCACCGGAATTCGGAATGGCTGAGCCGGACCTGGGACAAGGTCCACAGGGCCAATCGAGCTGGCGAAAGCTGGGTTTGGCGTCTCGCGGCACAAACGAAACCGCTTTTCGTGTAGCGTACATAGGTGGGTAGATATCTTTATATGCAGGCATCCCACACATTCTTCGTCCGCCGCCGCCGGTCTCCGACTCCGATGTCAGCTGTGGGTAAGGTCGGATATCGAGAGAAGCAGGGGGGAGAGATAGCTATGCCATTATGATCACGATAAACTCCAGTGCCAAAAGATAGTGAGATTTCACTCTGGCTTAAACTCAAGCTCCACCCACAAGAGTGTGTACGCTTAGCTAAAGTGAAGTTGAGTGATCCAATGCACGCGGACCAATTCGTAGCGTCAGCAGATACTAAAGCCCTGAAGGAGCTTAGGGAACCATACAAATTTATGAAAGGGCATCGCAAACATGGGCTATATTATCCGGGCCTACAATACGATGTAACTATGCCGGTAGATGGATGCGGCAATGACGCAGAACATGTTATAGCTTACCACCATAGTCATGAATAAGGCTAATACGACTCTACGTAATTGCCAAGTTCCAAAATAGCGGATATATTTTGCTACTAGATATTTATTGATGCTACTATGTCATTTAGTAAGTCTGTGTAATATATAGGCTGACGAGTTCATCAACTTGGTCAGAGTTTGCCTGTCCATGATGTTGAAATGAACTGTCTGTGCTACGGCGCTGCCGCCACGCCTGATAGATATAATACGATCACTATAATCTCAAAAAATGCAGTTTAACGGCCGGATCCGGCCTGATTACCAAGCTTATTGATAACCTTAACCTCTCCTCTACACCACTCATAGTGACATCAGTAGGGACAACTTATCCCACGACGTTTCTCAAATCGTCGACAAGGTCAAAGAAGTCTCCTTGTTATTTAGTGGATCACTATGTCATTCAAATCTTCTTAATGGTACTCAGTCTCGAGTTGCCGCAGATCATGTAGGTTTAGATGGAGCTCCAACAGTCTCGATCTCAACCCCATGGACTTATCATGACTTACACCCCACGAGATACGGGACCATGTTCACTTCACAAAAAGTAATTACTCACCCGAACCCCCGCAATGTACTTGCCGTACCAGGACCACGGGCACGGGGATCTCTAATATATTAAAGGTACATAGTAGGTCATCCATCCATACTACCTACCTAGTGCAGTACTATGCCCTGTAGGATTCTGCCTATATTCTTCCTTGCTTCACCTTCCACCGGTCTTCTCTTCCCCGGACGCCTCCCAGCAGCAGTATACGCAGACCACTACCTAGGATGGCAAGCTCGCATGGATTGCCTTAACAAGAAAATGATTACATATAGCTACGGTAATGATTTGTTTTGTTAACAGGACAGCGCTGGTAGCATAATCCTTCGAGCCATGTTCTTCTCTGCTTTCGTTTCCGCATCCAGACTGGCGACCGGCGCCAACATGACGCACGTCGGCCGACTCACGGCGTGTTTGGATGACAAGAGACGCATGTCGGTGAGACCGGGCCTCCAATGGTGCGGACTTACTGTGGCCATCGAACCAGCATTACGACGCAGGCACGTGGAGCTAACTAACATGCGCGTAGGGTTTGTCCGGGGTTCGTCGTCAAAAGGAAGACGAGGAAGAAGACGGGATTTGAACTACCAACCTAGTCCCTCACCGCCCTTGGGTCTCAATTGGCCCGAGGGCACCGAAACCCAGGGTGAACAAATGTCCGATGTTCTAGAAGGAATTGGGATATGCGACTTTCGTGCAAAGTGCTGTATGTGGAAGTTTCTAAAGTCCGTGACGCGCAGAGGAAAAGAGAAAAAGAAGAGGAAAAAAGTGCGTTTCTTTGCCCTCCTTCCTAACTAGGCCGGCCCGTTCCGTCGAAAGTCCCATTCACGTCGTAGGAATGCAGCGTCAGCATCGTCATCACCAACCGTTTATCAGGGGTGAGAATCCTTAGTTCGCGCGAAACTCGACGGGGAGTGTGGTGTGGTGGTGTACACTATGCGGTTCGTCGGATTCTTAGCGTACCAACCTTCACAGATCGAAGAAGCTACACTACAACAGGCATTAAGACAAAATTGGGTATGCATGCATGAGAAAACATCCCGTCGCTATGACCCTCCGCCTAATGTCTCGCCCTATTGTCCTTATAGACCTCCCGTTGTGAACTCCCGAGACACATTGTCTCTGCAGTTGGCCGAAACTGTGTATCCCGTTTAAGAGGCGGTATGCACAACGAAGGTGACATGCAGCTAACACCACCCATTTTTCGGGCTCAAGGTCAAGGCCAAGGTCAAGGCCCAGGGCCGGGGATGTGCCCTCTTGCAGCTCGCAGTCCACAACCACGTTGTTTTCACCGATTGCTTCCCGAGGCCTCTATTCTGGCCGCCGGCGGGTTGCGAAGTGCCTGCCTGATCTACTGTAATTATTCATCCTCATCTAACGGTTCCAGAAGACAACATCCCTGTTGCCGAACATCTTGAAAAAGGTACGTGCGTGCTAGGGCTGGGCACTCGAACAACATACAACCGTAATTTCCGCTCCCAAGTTGCGTGGAGTCTCGAAGATTCCTAAGCATCGTATTAGGCCAATTGGGACTTTGACATTCCAAGGTTCCTTCTAGCTGGAAGAAAACCCCATCGCCAAGTTCATCTTTTGCCCCTACTAGAACTACTAATCATGAACGATCCCCTTGTGGAACTTGCATGATGAACTAGCGTACCATATAAACGTGCTTATATGCAGCTCGACCCCATTAGCATCCGTCCTTATGTGAACAAGTGCAGGAGACTTCGATCAGTACCTCTGCGCGTCCTCTCCCCGTACAGGGGAGCGCTGCTTACACTATGCTAAATGAACCGAGCCCAAGCTTTTTTTTTTTTTCATTCCGCCATTTGCAACACCCGAGGTCAGCTACCGAGTTAGCATCAGAACCAGGTTCTTCTCCTTTGGTCCGCGATTGACGCGCTCATGGTCCGGATAAGTCACAGCCTCCTGGTACAAGGCTGAGTTGTCTTTCGCTTAACCAAATTGCATCTTGGCGTTTGCAGCTCGGTCACAGGTAATGGCACGATAATTCCAACAAACCCAACAACAAAAATGACACATAATTGCATCTACAGAACGTGATAGGTGTGTTTACGGCATTTGTTTTACCCGTTATTAGCCTTAACCGATAGATGCAGGTCTCAGGTCAGCTGCCGTCCGCCGTATCGCTTCGCATGACCCACTGATCAGGTCATATATCACTTGGGCTTTGCGTCGTCGGGCGTCTCTTGAGTCATACTGCTGTAAGGAAGTATCTGAGGGTTATCTCATCCTACCGGATCTGAAGCAGTGAAGCGGCGCAGAAAATACGTGGAAGACGGTCTCGGTTCTCGGCATTGTAAGGATTCTTCGAAGCCTAATTAGGTTCGGTTTTGAGGACATGGATGGATGTTTCACGCCCTAGGTCGTTATTACTAGAGGGCTTACCCTATCACGCTCCTTCAAAAGGTCTCCGCGTTAACGAGCAGGGGCATGATATTCGCCCAGCAGTTGGTTTCGATGGTCTGAATTGAAGATATTATAATCATTGGTATTATCATGTTACCAGAAATTGACAGGGTGCCCCAGACCGCAAGGTTAATTCATTTTAATGAAATCTTGCCGGAAGTAAATTTCAGTTCGTTTCTCCTCTCAGTTGATGCTAATGTTGCCTAGCTCTGCGTTTTACTGTTTGGTTGAAAGGGAGAATATCTGGGATCATTTCATGAAGTAGAGAGAAACGCTTCCGAGCCGGAATGTTATGGTCACTCAAGGATAATACCAAAATCAATAGTTCACATTGATAACTATACATGAAGTAAAATAATTTAAGAAGGAAAAACCACTCATCATATAACATATGAGTTGACAGAAAGCTCAGGGCCCAGTAGCTGACACACGATTATACTGTTCATTCCCCTCACACAATGAACGTAAGCTGTAAATTTTCACGTTATATGACCAGCAGCAAGAATTTATGATTTATTATACTATCCACGTTTAAGTAAGGTTATAAATAAGACATATAAACGGCTAGTGGTTAGGGGTAAAAATAAAGTTCTACTGAGTGTGAGTTGAAACACGACCTATGAATATTTATACGAGTCTTAATTGTAGTACAACGCTCTACTAGCTTATTTATAATAAGATGGCACTATTTATTATTCCTGTGGGGGTTTACTAATGACTCGTGTTAACCAGATATAATATTCATTATCAGCCATTAATTGGGCAAATGAGGTAGCTATCTAATATATGAGTGGTCCCACTATAGCCCGAGTGTATGTTTCTACCGACACACATAAATTTAACGTATCATAGAAAGGAAATTAGAATATATTAACGAAGACCTCAAGTCACTAAAATGAAGCAACAGTTGGCTGAGTTGCCATACCAACTGTATGATTAGGCGATTTCAGCGGTGTAATAATACGATACTTATGATTCGGTAGTCTCTAGGAAATGGGAATAAGAAATAACACTACCTATGCCTCCAAGCTTAATTTTCTCTGGATTATTCATCGTAGTAACTATCTCGGCGAGTTTAATCTTGATGACGGTAAGATGTGCGACAAATCATGGAAGACCTGAAATTTTATTTTACATCCCTCGGTATACTGTCCTATTTATTATGTCACTTCAATCTAGGGCTTTTAAGGTATCGCGATTTTTGTTCGTCAAGTCCTTGAAGTTATGCGTAAATAAGCCAAATTAGAGCACATTTTCATTCATCATTAGAAGTAGATTTGCTAGCTGCTGCAGTTCCTCTTGTTTAATAAGCCTAGGGTGTTCACGAAATTATTAAAAATTTCCAAGTGTTTCAAGTTGTGATCTTTAAGTAGGTAGTTATAGGTTTTAGTAGTATGAGGCTACATCGATATTAGTTTGAAGAACATGCGTCCAAGGATAGTAGCCCTTAGAAATAAGTAAATTTCTCTTTCAAGTTTACTTGAGAGACTGTATTCGAGTATCATCGGAAACTACATACAGGTTCGAAGATTTGGTAACGTTATCAAATCTTTTTCTTGAATAATTGGAACAATACGGGGTTTAGAAGTTTCAGTGACTCCTGATCTTATGCACTCAGAGTACTGAGCCGTTTATATCATAAGCTCGTCCTCCAGACTGTATAACCGCCTAAAACGTTGCATTTTATGTCACGGGTGGTGTCGATTGTCCCATTTAAAGACTAGGCAATGATTTCATACCAAAATGCCCGAAGACTACGAAATATGAGTTACAAGGACGAACGACACTCTGCTCACATGCCACTCATAGATATTGCCTCGCTTGACTTCAAGCAACCCTCGCTTCTGTGAACACCGTAAATAAGACCAGGCTTGTTCTCGACGCGCGCGGGACCATCATGGATAGACCGTGGGGGTTCAGGGAATAGTCCCACATGGCACGAAAGTGCATAATCATATGCATAGTTCGCCACCGCTTGATAGAAACACCCAGGGTATACGGAACGAACCGACTAGTGAAGCCACCACCTACGTGTTATACCGTTAGTCTCGTATGGATATCAAGTTGGAGTACAGTACTTAAAAAGAAAGATAGAGTATGCGACTTGTCGATTAACTAACTATATCCGCCATCTATCATGATCATATCATCGGAATTCTAGATAGTGGTTCGCCGTCCCAGCTGGAATCGTTTCTTCCATAGATATTGTACAACTTGAACGAAGCTACGATCGTTCATGATGCAGACCGACGCCCGGCTCACGAGACTAAAGTGACGAGCGTGGAAGACGAGATTCCGATAGGCTATTATTCTGACAGGTCATTTTCGGATCTGATCGGGCTCTTTTCCCGCAGATGGCTTTCGTCCAATATGATTGCTTATTCTTTTATCATGTAGGTAAGTACATCTTGGTTATCAGTCTTTTAGCGCGGCAAGTGCTTCTTGATAGCTTGTTCCCGCCGCCTCCGCTGAAGAGCCCAAGGCCGGAAATATGGCCTAGAAGATAGAATCGACGCCTTATGTTGGAACTTACCGAAAGGCAAGACGGCTCTTCTTGTTAGCGCACCATGTGGCGCGTAGGCTTTGGTGGACGTCGCCATGATATAGACATCTAGCCCACGCCCTTTAAATAGCTAGTGTAGCATCTTCGGACTTATCCTTAGTTATATCTCGTTCAATCGATAGGTCACCAATGTGGTACTGGTTACTAGGGCCATGAGGCCTCTGCTAGTAGCTAGACTACCTATATGGCTGAGCCTGGGCGTACAATAGGACAGTCCATCTAGACTACCTACATAGGTACTAATTATATATCAGAAATGGCCAAGAGAATACCTCCAGCGATGTCGATTCAGCTTGATTTTCGACGGCTTTGGTCACACTTGTATTGGTTAGTTATTATACGAGAATCTGCTTTAATTATCGTAGCGTCCTTGTTAGTATTCAGCTTTGCAGAGTCGAAGTGCTGATACTGGTCCTATTGGGAGGCTGCTGTCATTAGAGGCGCTGACATATAATGCTGTATCGAATTATCGTCAGAGATGTATAATAATTCTTCGTTCTGGCTCTAATACCCCTAGTCGATTACCTATATTCTCATATATACCTACCATCAACAAACACTAGGGCTCCTCGTACTGGGGCTAAGGCCTTGCTACTAGATATCGTTCTCTATAGAACCAGGAAACGTAAAGATCACTAGTCCAAAATCCCTGCGCCTCTCCGGCTAGAATCATGATTTGTACATCTATACCCCATTTTTTGTGTCAATATGCTAAAAGAATTGAATATAGCTAAGCCATATGATATAGCTACTTGTCGACCCCTCAGACAAGTCACATCTCAGATCTTTACCCTCTCTCAGTCTGATTTCCAAATATTGCTCTAGACCTACATCCATGCGCTTCTCATCCACATCGGCTCGCGGATCCAGAGAATGCAAGTTTGTGATTTTATTATTGGTGGGTGTATGGTTGTGCTTGTGCATTTATAAACTAGCCAGTGACCAAGTCCTATATGAGAACTAGGATTGGTTGAATTATGACTCAAACGTCAGCCGTGTCTCCAGATCGTGAACTTCTATCTTTTCTTTTGTTCCCCTGGAGGGATGATATTCAACTAGCCTTGAGTTTTAATGCAATCAATACATCCCGGTTAGTTTCGACAATGTATCTCACATATGCCGTCACACCGTTGCTCCCGCTATTTCAGCCTCGGTATTCAGTACATGGCCACGTATTAGTTCCTCGGGTTCAGTGAGCGAGAAAATACCTAATCTGGTGACATCGTCTTACGTCAAACCCAGCCCAAATCTGGAGCCTTGAGACAAAGCATACGCTGCCTTTTTAGCCCCGTTTCGGAATAAGACATGCAAAACCCAATGGGCTCACAGGAAGCGAGACAGCTGAATGCAGCTGAGCTTCTAAGTTTCTACTTAACATAGACAGGCTTAGAGACCGTGATATCGTGGAACATTGTTTCTAAATTGAATAGTTTCCCAATCTCATAATAATGGCTGCTGCTGTTTTCTTCGGCTAACTAGTTCAAGCCGATAACACAAAGAACGATCGTGATGAAGGGCGTCAGATATTTAAGATTTCAGTTGTACCCTTACAGCAATTTGGAATCCCAGAAGCTTCTCCTTGTGTCCCATTTCGTGAAGGGCCTTAATATAATAAATCGGGTAACTATATGTCGAACGTGGACTCAACACTAAAAATCGGATATGCATATCCCCTGGGGCCACGCACGAACGAAATAAAGTCTATAGAATCTCCGAAGAGTAAATATATGGCCAGGGCTACATACTGAAGTCCAGCCCCAACTCACTTGCTTAAGTTGCCTTGCGCCTAGCTCATCGTAGTGTTAACTAAGCCGAGCTATTTAATAAGGGTTGAATGTTGCGGTGGTCGCAAAGTTTAGCCATGTGTTCGTTAGAATTACTTGATACTGTCAATAGGTTATTCAAGTAGGATCATTGAGTGCTTGGTTCATGCTGGTAATACTATTATGATAGAAACCATAGAGTTAAGTTTCCTGTCTATCTCCTGTATTAAGGGATATTAATAATACTTCGGTATAATGTTGCGATGGTTACTAAATCCCATATTATAGATATCTTTCGTGCGAAATGCCTGTAATTATAGGTAAGAGACATCAAGAAGATCTTTGCTGCAATATACAAAGTCTCTCTTTGACTCTCGTCACATGACAATGCAAGATAATTATTTTACTCATGTTGATCAACTAAGTTACTTATATGCTAGCTTAGTCTCAACATGCGACGTCATTATCAAGCGAATGATCAACTACGCGTACCGCTAGCCATCACACCTCAGAGCATGTTCTAAGAGTACGAAAATAACTTTCACACATGTCTAACATGAAGATCTCTACCGCAATCATTTGTCATTTGTGCTACCATTCAGGCCGTCTTGTGCTAAATTGTACACTAGGACTAATGACCCAAAGATTGTGCAACACCGCCTCAACCGAGATCAGGTGAAACATATGGCTGTACCTGTGCGGCGGTAGGATTGTGGAATTCACAGGCTTTTGTGTTATGTTTTGGTCAATGCGGCGGAATCGAGAGCTTGCATGTATAATGGTCGACGGCTTACAGTATGGTCTTTTGCGCTTTGAGACGACCGTGCACTAGGTAGTACATAGATAGTAGGCAGCACGACTTTAGCTCTTTGCACCTAGTCGCACTGATTCCGAACAAATCGCGTCATCTGTGGTTCTCGTAGACAGCGAGCTCGGAAGCTAATGCTCAGCAAATCGTTCGCTCTACGTACCTTGCGTAGATCCGAACTTTGCTGGGAGGTTTCGCTTCGCCAAGCTGGTCTGATGTTGGAGATACTATACTGTAAACAGTCGCAATCTAATCCAAATCAGTACTGTAGCGTTGGGAAGTCAAAAAGACCGAACGTCGCTGTAGAAGCGCCGCGGCATACTATACTACGTAGGTGACAATTAGTATAGGCGCATCCACCAGACCAATCAGTTGGTATGAGAGCTACGAGAGCTACACTGCTGAAATGATGATTTCCGGCTTCCCCAGGTGGAGGTTGTATTGGGCTACTCTCTTTGTGCCACATTTGTGCATACATCTTTTACCTCCGACACTACTACATACTTATCTTGTCTATACCACATACCCACACGCTAATGCGCTGCAGTGACGGTTTGCTCAGTAGGGTAGCATGCCAAGATGTGATGCCCATCCCAGCAGACTCAGTAGAGTTGCTCTGCAGCCCGGCTAATCCATGAAATCCGACGGTTGGAACTACCCTACAGTTACAATTGCGTTGTCCCGTGCAGAGATGGTATACTAATGGTCGAAGGAGAAGCGCTCCCCAATACCAGAGTTCGGACGGAACTTACCAGGACCAACAACCAACAACCAACAGCCAGCAGCCACAAATCCCCGTCGATTTTTCCCTCGATAATCTTGGTTTTTTGCCTATATAGTCATGGTTGGAGCCGCGGAAGCTTACCGTGATACTCCAAAGTACTGTCTAACACAAGGTAAGGATTTTTTCCTTGGAGATCAAATGATTTTAGGGCCTCCACTTGGATTGTCACCTAGCCTTACGCTAAGTCTGCTACACATGATGTACACTACTACAAAGTGTACATGTGCTAGGCGAGATATATCAAGGTATACTAGGTACTGTGTAGTTAGTTCTTCGGGAAGACAATCTCTTGAGGCGCAATCTCATATATGAAACACAAACACGATATCTCAGCTGCCCGACGCAGCGGGTTGGGTTTCGTAGTGCGACATCCTGGGGCTTAACCAATGGCGCGTGCTGTGGCGTCATTCATAGTTGGCGAAGTACAAGACAATCAGTCCACCTTGGGGTTAGTAGAGAGCTGGAGCCGTTAATCGTCTGCCGTCTTCTCCTCGTCGTGACTTGTCATCTGCGTCAGTCTGTCTCGAAAATCTGTCTCGAAAATGCCAGATGACTAAAAGAAAGCCACAGACTGATCTGAAACACTCGAGCTCTCGACCAGACTAGAGGAGCGAGCACAGATTTACGCCACATCACATCCTCAGAATTTAAACCACAGCTACTTAGACCGATCAAGAAGCAGAATCAGCTCAAGAGCTACTGCCGTCTGGGCACTTACGTAGTACGTTAGCTCATATTTACACTTTTATAGTTCGTCTTGCTAGCGCGACACGTTCTTATGATTTCTAGTCTAGCGTGGGGTGAGAGGGGCGGTATCGTCGACAGGATTTATTTGTCTCTGTATAAGGAAATACCTAGGCAGGTTGTGGGATATATAAAAAAGATGTTTCACAAACCCAAAGGTCTGGGCCACGCCCAAACACTTACATTGTACAGCACATTAAGCGTGAACTGAAATCAGATCATCTAGATATCTACTTCCGACAGCATTGCACCTGGATCTTCTTGGTGGAAAATGACATGGATGGCCTTCATTGTCGATGACTTGAATAACATGGGTCCTTGACCATTGGTAGATATACACACTGCTGTGTTACTGGTGACATTGATAATGATTGATAATGAGGGTGTAATGCATATATTGCCGGCCCTGCCGGGGTTTACAATTCGCACATGGGATGCCCACGGCTGACCGTTGAGTTGCCACGTTGGACGAGGAAAAAAAAGAAAAAAAAAAAAAAAAAAAAAAAAAAAAAAAAAAGAAATAAATTGAGCCCAGAAAAGCACCAAAAACACCAACACAACCCAAAAAAAAACAACCGGACACCATGGGGCGTATAAAACACCACACAAAACAGGAAATGACACGGCTGATCAGTAGGGCGATTAACCATATGAAGTGTAGCACACCCCGAGCATAAGCAGTAAGCAGTTATTATCACGATTTTCATTCATTCTCAAGCGTCTTCGTGAGAGAGAGAGATTAATTAATGAGTACGGGCCGGTTCTTCGCTGTGATGAGCGGCACAGGGGTAGGCGGGTTCTCGTCCGAAAGCGGCAAGGAGCCGAAAAACGCTAGTATTATTTTGATAGCTACCTACGCTGTAGTTTTGCTTTTAACCCTCTCTTTTCTTCGCCCTGTTTAGATCCCACGCTACTTTTTAGTAGCATGCTGTAATTTAATCCCCTGCACCAAGTCGTTCCCGCTAGGCTGTATTTCTCTTTAAATGCGTGGGTCATACGCAGACTGGTTCGCAGCCCTGCCAGAACTGCGTATGTATGTAGTATAGTACTTACATAGTGTTAAGTCCTACGTACACTACAAGATGAAGAAGGTATTGACACGGGATAGGAAATCTCCGACTGACGAAGATACCAGGTAATCTCGTCATGATGACTGGAATGTAAGCCACAGTGCTCAAACACACACACTGCCGGTACACAAACTTCTGCACGTACGTACATAGGGAGAGAAACAGGTGCTACTAGTATAATGCACGTATACCTCGCTTCATCAAACAATTGGTCTCTATAACGCGTTCTCTAGCCACCAATCAACAGGCGAACCATGACCCCGTCAGCTCTCATTTGCCTGCGCCCCGGGACGAGATAAATTTGACAGGCGAAAGGTGTGATATCTTCTTGGGAACTGCATATGGTATATGCCTTCACAAATTTTTTCGGATTCTCATCCGATGTCACAGGGGGGCGCGAGAGGTGCAGACGATTGTCAAAAAAGAATTTAACTCGCCAAATGGTAGCAAGCGGACTATGCTGGATTTGGAGATGAGCCCCCGTAGCCTAGCAAGCCTAGTCAACCAACCAAGGGAAAAAATACCAGGGGTCCACGACCCCTTTCCAGATGGATGGTCCAATTCTGTCTGGTTCCTGGATAGTTCGCTTGTTGGGTCTGTTTGTCTTGTCAAGTCGGATTGAATTGGTGAATGGTACGGTCCCCCGGTTTGGAGATCATTGTGGCCATGCTACTCGGGTCTCACGCTCACTTTGGCTAATACCTAAATTACCCTGGACTTCACCCTCGCTCGTGTCGAATGCATTGATTGCCATGTCTTAGAAGTGACCGGCGGCTAGAACACAATGGCTGAGTCCGAGTTAGGCAAATGATTAATGGTTCAAGTAAATCATGGTCCGATATTGTATAGAACTTGGGAGCCCATCCCAACCCGCTTGCTACTAGAGGACGGGAGGATGCGGGTTTTCTTTCTTAGCCAGCAAATAATATACCTATCTCACTTATAGTACTTACTGGTTTATTCCAATAATTATACTAGCTCAATTTCTCTAGGATTCAAGATTATAATTAGTAGGTACTTGTACACTACGGCAGTTTTTGTTTGCCTACATTAATCTAGGCCGGGGTCGTGTCCACTGGAGTGGGTATCTCATATCGTGAGCCCAAAATGTAATGAATGGCGTGTAGGCATTCGTCATAACAGTCGAGCTACACCACAGAACCTCTCTCTACCTACCACTCCATGTTATTCTTTTTCTTCGCTTCCTGATTCTTCCCTGTAGCCCGCGGATCTTGTCAACCTTGGGTAATCAATCTACTGTGTGTATAACCAGACGTTAGAGGCGCAAGGGAAGTTTGACCGCGATCGACGCCCGTCCCGTCTAGTGTACTACCGCGACCCTTATCCTACCCGCATGGTCTTTCCTTGCCTTGCCACGTATCGCAAGTGGCTTCTGGGGAACCCTCTCTGTCGCCATTCAGGTGGCATCATACGATCTAACGGCCACGAACCAGAGATGCTTACTATCGACGAGAAGCACGGGCACTGAAAGAAACGCAACGGCCTCTGTCTATCTGACGTGGCATAGAAAGGGGGAAGGTGCTCGCGACCTTGCTCCTCAATTGCATGTGAGAGAGAGTATAGGAGTATAGGAATATAGGTAAGGCCAGTCAAGCTGCAACCTAAATGCCACATCGGTCAAAGCCTAAGGCATAACCGTCATTTACTTCTAGATCAATACAACTGCGACGTTGTAGGGTATCTCGGCCGCTTGTGAAAAGAACGACAGGGTGAGGTCACAGCTGACAATGTAACGTACTGCAGGTCCCCCGGCTTTGACGACCTCGGACTGGACTTCGCCCCACGCGTTATCATCAACCCAACTCGACTATAATAGATGCACCTAGTATATACGAATGAGCTATCTGTGTCGAGTCTTGCTTGAATCTAGCGTGCTCGGACGCGCTGACCAAGTCATCCTGCCACGAAACCTTAACTCTCTCTACTATAGCCCATTAAGGACTCTTGTCAAGGTTACGGTAGGGGTCCAACATCGTCATTACCGAACAATCGCCCAAATAGTGAAGTCCATCTGAACTTGGATTCGATTGCCTTTGACAGGTAATTTTAGGTGAGTAAATATATAATTCCTAGTTCATGTTTGTCGAACAAATTGACAAACATTGATCCTGAAATTATACATGTTCCTTCACGTTTATTGGATCACGAGATGCGCAAACACTATTAGCCCCTTCCTGGAGTATTTGCGACTTGTTTCAAACTGGAGATATCCCTGATTTAAAACGGTCGTTTTCTGTGTCCGGCGAGCCCGTGCTAATTAATAGTGGGGCTAGATACCGATGCACAGATGACGGGGACAGGTATCTGGGACCTCTCAAAGTGAAGTTGTTGCTTCGACGTTTGGCGGTTTGCTTCTTCGGCGGATTCGAGGCAGAACCACATTTCCTGGTGTAGACTCACCTCAAGATATATGGAACCGCCGCAGTTAGGACTCGTGCGCCGTCATTGTTAACTATTCCGTTGGTGATCTCTGTTGCGGTCCACGTTAGGATCAACCGATCTGGGAACATTAAGGGTGCGTTCGAGTAGGCTAAGAAGTAGCCGCGTGGAAAATGGAGGACGAGTTGAACAGTGCCGCTGTTGCAGCATTGCCAACGCCAGCGGGCACTCCATATCGGACCCCATCTCGAGCATCGAGGAAGTCGAGGCGGTCCGCAACACCTCCAGGGGCTGCTTCCTCATCGCCTCCGCCCTTACCGGCTGATAAAACCGAAAAGAAGAACAAGCGTGCTTCCAAGGATCTTGCCGTTGACGAGAACTTCAGTATTATGGATCCTCGCCGGTTTACACCAACGCTACACGCAAATTTGGTGTCGGAGATTCTTAACCTACGCCGAGACCAAGAAGATAAGTTGAAAATTATTGAAAGCTTAGAAACAAGTCTGCATGAGGTTCATGAAGAGAAAGACAGCTTGCAATCGAATTTGTCAGAAACCGCCAAGGAGTCACGGTCTCTTAAACGTCAACTGGCTTTACTCGAAGGAGGGACTTCGTCAGCTTTGGGCGAGCTAGCGCGGGAGCGAGAAGAAGCCGTCGAGATTGCTGCAGAGACTAAGAGACGGCTCGAGGCGGCACAAAAGAAAGTTCGAGCCCAGGAAGAAGATTCTCAACGGGTTCACGATCTGTGGGCAAAGGAGAAGGATGACTGGGAAGAAGAGCGGAGAAAGTTTGAGCGAAAATTACACGTCGCCGAAACTCGGTTAAAAGCAGTTCTCGAGGAAGTCGAAAACCTACAAGCTGCTCAATCGAACGGTATTCAGAATGGGGTGGAAAGTGATGCCGAGGATAATGACGGCGCCAGTGTCCGGACGCAGAGTATAACGAATAGTATTCGATTCTCGACGATCAGTGGTCCTGGAGCCGGAAAAATCAACGGCATGAGCCTAGCCGATGAGCTTAACTTTGACGATGACGATGACTACCAGACGGATCCGGATGGTCGCCAAAGTGTACTTTCGAACGCTGGACACCGCCGCGCAATAAGTCGCGACAGCATTGCATCAAGAACTCATCGACGCAACCATAGTATTGATAGTCAGGCTCGCCCGGGAAGTGTACTCCGGGGAAGACTATATACAAACCCCAGCGTGCTTGCAAGGCTTGAAGGTGACATTCAAGAAGATGACGAGATTCAAACACCTACACCAAAGGCACATGAATACACGGACGCTTCTGTGCAGTATTCACCCCCACCTTCGCCTAAAATTGCTCCCTCGAAACCTGATACTCCAGAGCCTCTAGCACGGCCCGAGGTTCTATTGGATGTAGAGAGCTCACCGCGTGGTGAGATGGAGATCGAAGCAAACCAGCGCCGAAAGCGAGTCCATATCAACCGACCGAGCCTGATGGCTACTCCTAAAATCATTACCCATTCAATGGTGTCGTCTGCATCTCAGACAGCTGAGCCCTTAAGCCCTCCAAGGACGCCACTTTCTCCTGTTGAGAGGCCGACACCCGAGCCGAAACCTAAGACAGCGGAAACAAAATCAATCGCTACGCAAACTGAAAGTGCTCCTGTACTCCAGCAAGTGACACCTTTACAGATTCCCAGTATTAGTATTGTCCCTCCGACAAGCCGCCCGCCAAGTCCACAAGAGCATCGCCTCCCTCAGCATTCCAAGGATGCCGGCTGTCAAGTCTCTATTTTGTCATCAACGAGCACTACTTACCAGTCTACGGCAGTCCAAACGGACGAGATTCGAGTTGACAAGAGGCTAGCCAAGTTGCCTCGGCATTTGCATCCCTCGGCCATATCTTCCCGACCATCTTCCCCTACGCCTAATCATGTCAGAGAGGAGAAACCGTTTACCCCAGTACCGGGAAACCTCCCTCCACGAAATCCTCGGCGACTGGCGAATAAAGGCAGCTTTTTGAACGATTCGAATCAGTCACCACCAGTATCACCTTCAATAGCTGAGTCAGAAACTCGCGACATGTATCCTGGTAACAATGACAATGGTCCTCTCTCCGCCGATAAAGCACCTATGCGACGCCCTCCTCGAATTAGCAGTCTATTTGCCGGGTTCGATATAAATAGTTCTGATGAAGTCGACGAGTTTGGAGATGGAGATATTAGCGATCCAGAATATCGAACGGCTCTTTCGGCCCCTAAGCCGAGGACAAGTCCTGGCCGACACGGAAAACGGGCTTCTATTTCAACAGGCTCCATGTCACCGGAAAGTATCAGGCATCCAACTAGAGACTCAAGGAGTTTTATGAAACAAGCTGGAGGTACTGAAATATACAGTAGCTTCAGCCTGGCTGATGGCCGGGAGAATCCGGTCCGTAAGCCGTCATCGCGACCACCCTCAGTCGGTATGAACCCAAGCTCGCGGGCGAGCGTCATGCGAAAGGCTGCGATGATTCAGAATGGTATTGCCTCACACAACGCTCGATCACCGAGCCCTAGCCTCCCGGATATCCGAGAGCCTCCATTCCCTATCCCCACAAGAGCAAGCTCGAGGCAGCCGAATGTAACTGCTAGTGCTCCCAGTGATGGTTCGCGCAGCCCGTCACGCTACGGAAGTGGCTGGCATCGGCGTGGAGCAAAAGGCAGTATTTATAGGAATAATAGCATCCGAAAGGTTCGCTCTGCAGTTGCTCTGCCTCGAGGTGGTCGATATCGCAGGCATGGTAGCCGCTCACCGCCTCCAATGACGCCTTCCGAAGAGGCGCCTCAGAGTCCTCAATTGCCACCTCTACCAAACAATGATATTACAACACCCCGGAATCGAGATGTTGGAATGGCGCGATACAAAGGCCATAGGTCTCAACCATCGACTAACACAGCCTACACCGAAAATACCAATGCGCCTTCCGCAGGCAGTTCGCAACACGTTGCTGGGGTGGTCGATGCGATCGCCCAAACAATGGTTGGCGAATGGATGTTCAAGTACGTTCGGAGACGCAAATCTTTCGGGGTGGCAGAGGGAGGCGGACGAGAAGAGAATAGTAACGACCGTCATAAGCGATGGGTGTGGTTGGCTCCGTATGAACGGGCGATACTCTGGAGTAGCAAGCAACCGGCTTCTGGTAGCGCACTGATGGGGAAGTCTGGTCGCAAACGTGAGTTGTCATCCCGCCTCTTTTCTAGGGCTCACTAACATGACTATAGTTACCATCCAGTCAGTTCTGGATGTCAAAGATGACAACCCAATTCCCAAAGGCGAAAATCAGATATTCAACCGGTCTATTCTCATTCTCACACCGCAGAGAGCCTTGAAGTTCACTGCTGTTTCGTCCGAGCGTCATTATTTGTGGATCATGGCACTATCGTTCCTAGCTCACTCACAGCAGGCCGTGCCCGAAATAACACCCTCGCTCGCGCCGCCTAAAGCGGCTCCCGCACCCGATCCAGAATTGTCGAAGCTGAAGACGAAGAGAAGCGGGATCCGTGATTCTATCCGCCTGACGAAAGGGAAGAATCCCACTCTTATGGCGCGTCACGACCAAAAATTGCAGCCTAGTGTGCAGGAGGAACCAGAACCCGTGCCGACATTCCCTGTACACATTGACCCTGAAGTGTTCGCTTCAATGCCTGCACACCAACGCGAGCCTTCTGGAGATGCCGCCGAGCCACCAATGATTCCTCGATTTCACGGTCGAGCTCAAGGGCGCATACATGAGCGTGCCAACCAGGTGGTGCTCCACGGTAGAAAGAGGAGCAACACCGGAGGCCATGTTCCGCCGCCGGTATCCTTCCGTGGCTTCTCCCCTCCGGGTAGCTCGATGCATGCCTCTAGCAATAGTACTGCAGGGGCCAGCATCGACACGACCGGTTCTTCTGACATCTATGGCCAGTCTAGCAACGTAACCTGGGGTATGAGCACAGCTGGTTCTCAGCGCACGTCGGAAACGTCATCGAGACCGACAGGCAATTTCTTCGAAGCGATCGGGACGGTTCGAATGGAAGCTTTCATCGACCCTCTCTCATTCGCCAAGTTCGACGACATCCCGGACGAAACCGATGAGATGCGGTACCGGGCGCGTCGGCAGAGTAAAGAGCGACGCCGTCGCCGCAGTCGTAGCCGACACCGCGACAGCTACATGTCGCGTAGCACTCGGGATACCCGAGGCGCTGGTAGCCGGGCGGGAGGAGATGAAGACTACTTCCGCGAAGACCCCTTTAGAGGTTTCTGATGCATGAAGATCTGCCCTCTCATTATATATCACTTGTTTACATCACTTTGAGCGTTCATGGTGTACATCACCGACAGATACCCTCGTTTTGTATGTTGTTGTATTTTCCTACGCGTACATGGCGTTGATTTATGTACAATTATTATTCTCTGCACGGTCCAGAGATGCAGGCTATCATCTCGTGTTTGCTCCAAAGGGAAAGGAGTTTGCGGACAATGCGTTGCAATGCAAGGGATGAGATATATGGTTATAAAGCGGACCTCGGACGGTTAGGACAAGGGTCGAAAATTGAGAGTACCTCTTGTGTGTATTTTATTTGTTATAAATAAGTATCTGGATTCTGTCGTCGCGAGGGAGGAGAAGAGGACAGGAGAGAAGGATAGGAGAGGAGGAAAAAAGAGTACAATGGTCTCAGGACTAAACTAAACCGTATTTGCAAAGTAATAATATTAAAAAGGTACTTGCCTAGCAGTGTTCTACAGTCCTCATTTGTAGCACCTACCGTTGAGGTTTTATTTACTCAAACTCACCGCACATTAAGTTTTGTCGTGCAGGTAAGTACTACCTTCATGTGTATGGTACAGTACTGGACAGCATTGGACCCTCCCGACACCAAAGTGCAGTACTACCTCCAGTAAAACGGAGAATACCCCGCCATCCCGTCATCGCATTCGCACCCCCACTAACGGCAAGTACAGATACTAGTGCCGTACGTAGGCAGATACACCTGTCAGCCCTTTTGATGCCTCCCTCCAGTTAGCAATTTCTTATCTCAGCCGCCGCTACATCGAGCACGAGCACGAGCACGAGCATGAGCACGAGCACACTCTCTCTTTTGTCGCAGTCACCTTCCTCTCTGACGACCTAGCGCGTGTATAGGAACGATTTTACCGTATAATCCTACCTTAGCCGCCACTATACTAAGTTCCGAAGCCTCTCTTCCTTTGTCCTCCAATCTTCATTTCCTACTTCTTTTGCGTTCCCTTTGGTCCTGCCTAATCACCCACCGACACGCCATAATACTAGTCGCCAAGATGATGAAAATATGGTCTATGGTAAGGAAGGGACACCAAATGCGGCATGGAATAGTTTCTGATATTTTTTCCTGTGCAGAAAAAGGAGCAGCAGAAGCAAGAGAATGCTGATGCTGCCGGGGGCAAAAAAAAGAAAGTTACCGCCGCCCAACTACGCGTGCAAAAAGGTATGCCGTGTTTGAGTCTTAGAACCGTCTTTTGCCTCAAATAGGACTCTAACCATGGCATGACCTCTTCTCAGATCTTTCGGAGCTGTCCCTAGGCATGACGATGAGGACCGAGTTCCCCAATCCCGACGATATCCTCAACTTCATTCTTGAAATTAGACCCGACGAGGGTGTTTATACCGGCGGAAAATTTACGTTTACGTTTAGCATGAGCCAGAGCTACCCGCATGAGCCGCCTAAGGTGCTCTGCCAACAGAAGATCTATCACCCCAACATCGACCTCGAGGGCAAGGTGTGCCTCAATATTCTGCGTGAGGACTGGAAGCCCGTGCTCAACCTCAATGCCGTCATCGTCGGCATGCAGTTCCTGTTCCTCGAACCAAACGCATCTGACCCGCTCAACAAGGAGGCCGCCGACGACCTACGCGCCAGTCGAGAAACATTCCGTCGAAATGTCAAGATCTCCATGGCTGGTGGCACCGTGCGGGGCATCATGTATGATAATGTCATGATCAACCCACTCAGGCGTTGATAATGCTCGTGCATTTAATGTCGCGTGGATCGTAACAGCTCCCCTTTGACCACGCCGAGTCGGGACGATTACATCGCATTTACATATAAGCGGCGGAGTACTCTACATCACCTAGGCAAAACACCAGGGGGTTAAGGAGCATGTGCCACAGAACAGAGGGAGCTAGGTAGTCATGATTGATTTCAAGGCACGGGCATCTAGATTTATTTGATATGCAGATTGGCGGTCTTGTTTTTGCGTTTCGTTCCCATCATCACAGCATCGGCGTTCTTCGCGGGGGCCATGGCATTCACGTTGAGGAATAAACTTGCCCCGGTGCTTTCATACTAGACTCAGAGGGCTCTCCTGGGCTAGGAAGCGACATAAATCAAGAAGGCGGTATTACGTGGATAGGCGGACAGGTGATAGGCAAGTGAGCAATACAGGCAGACACACAGGTTTCTGGCATTTTTTGCACGAGTGTAAATAATGATTCAGAGAACAAATAACGGCTATGAAGTACCACATAGAAGAACGCTCCACTGTAGATATAGGATCACCAATATAATACGGCTTTGTCAAGATTATGAGTCCGAAATGTCTTTAGTTAATTAAAGCCGTGTACAAATGTGCTCTCCGATCCTGTTTTCCTAACTATCCCAATCTCACCGACTAACATAGGTAGCACAAACAGATATTTACATGATCGAAAGACAGTCTGTTTACTTATAGTGAATTCGTGAGATCTGTCTGTACCAAGCACCAAGGAAGGAAGAAAAGATCATTTAAAAGAGCCTTGCAATACTATATATACCGGTGGTCAGTGCTCTCAATAGTTGTTCAAGTATTTAAGCTTACGTAAGTGCCCACATAGTTGCGTACCGGACCCCAAAGTACGAGTGATTCATGAGGATACCGAGATACCAATATCTAGGTATGAATTATATCTACCTGAGTAGTACTGCCTGGGTATGGTATCACATGGAAGAATATCATTGAACAATGAAGCATATGATAGAACTATTAGTAGCTAGGTACCTACCTAAGGTTAGTAAGGTTAGGCCTTGGTAGGGTCCAACCCACGGACGCTGAAGATTGGGTCGTGCCGGGTATGTTAGGGCGGACGGATAGTGGCTTATACTGTTTAAGTGGGAAATGCTAAGCATGGCGACCAACCACATGGCACGGCAGCTAGACTGGGGCGAAGGAGAGGGGCAAATGCACATAGTACAAGGTACGTTAGCTGGGCTAGAGCCCCGGCAAAAGCTTAGCCCACCAATTGGCATTGCAATATTCGACTCACCGCCGCCGAGATCGCACAAAGCTCGTAGCTCGCAACTCAACCCACTCTCCGAATCCTGTCCGGCACAAAAGCTCTGCGCTGACTGACTCTGGACTCTCGAACTTCATCTTCGAAATAAACTTTGCACATTTCTCAACCCTCGCTGTCTCTTTTGCTGAGTAGCGTATATTGCTGGCCAATATCATCCATACCCAGCTGTGCCGCCATCTCATATCCCCTCCTCTCCGCTCAATTTTTTATTTTTGTTTTTATTTTTTTGCTATCACCATGGCTGCCAGAGGGCTTTCTAAGGCTGTCCGTAGCCAATTGGCCCGTCAATTGGCTTCGCCTGTCGTCCAGAGACGTTCTTTCGTCGCAGCTTCCAACCTTGTCAGAGCTACCGCCGCTCAGGCTCGCCCTGCCGTGGCCGGTATTGCTCAGCAGCAGGTCCGTGGTGTGAAGACCATTGACTTTGCTGGCACACCAGAGGAGGTTTACGGTAAGATATGCCCATTGCCGAAAATCGGTTGTGTTTTTCGGCCGTTGCTGACAATTGTGCTTCCAGAGCGTGCCGACTGGCCTAAGGAGAAGCTTTTGGTAGGTCCTTGGCCCGATATGACCCCGTCGTAAGGGTGTGACGAGAAATGTCTGCTGACCATATATGCAGGATTACTTCAAGAACGACACTCTCGCTTTGATCGGCTACGGTTCGCAGGGTCACGGTCAGGGTCTGAACCTCCGTGACAACGGACTAAACGTCATCGTCGGTGTTCGAAAGAACGGTCAGTCCTGGAAGGATGCGGTACAAGACGGCTGGGTCCCTGGCCAGAACCTCTTCGAGGTCGACGAGGCCATCGAAAGGGGTACCATTGTTATGAACCTCCTCAGTGATGCTGCTCAGAGCGAGACTTGGCCTGCTATCAAGCCCCAGCTGACCAAGGGCAAGGTACGTTACACGAAGAAAATACATCACCAACAGGACGCGCAGCTCACATTTGCATAGACTCTGTACTTCTCTCATGGTTTCTCTCCCGTTTTTAAGGACGTGACCAATGTCGACGTCCCCAAGGACATTGATGTCATCCTCGTTGCTCCTAAGGGTTCTGGCCGAACTGTCCGTTCCCTCTTCCGCGAGGGTCGCGGTATCAACTCTTCTTATGCCGTCTATCAGGATGTCACTGGCAAGGCTGAGGAGAAGGCCCAGGCTCTCGGCGTTGCCGTTGGTAGTGGCTACCTTTACAAGACTACCTTCGAGAAGGAGGTGTACTCTGATCTCTACGGTGAACGTGGCTGCCTTATGGGCGGTATCCACGGTATGTTCCTTGCTCAGTACGAGGTTCTGCGTGAGCGTGGCCACAGCCCCAGTGAGGCTTTCAACGAGACCGTCGAGGAGGCCACCCAGAGTTTGTACCCTCTGATCGGTGCCAACGGTATGGACTGGATGTACGAGGCCTGCTCCACCACCGCCCGCCGTGGTGCCATCGACTGGACCCCTAAATTCAAGGCCGCCCTCAAGCCCGTCTTCAACCAGCTGTACGACTCTGTGATTGATGGCTCTGAGACTAAGCGATCGCTCGAGTACAACAGCCAGAAGGATTACCGACAGAAATTCCAGGCCGAGATGGAGGAGATCCGGAACATGGAGATCTGGAAGGCCGGCCGAGCCGTCAGGTAAGCATGAAACGCAACATCCTTCTACATGTCCCTTGCTAACTTGAATTTTGAAGATCTCTCCGACCCGAGAACCAGAAGTAAATTGAGTAATGAAGCGAGTGGCGTTGGTTATTTATTGGTTTGGGAACAAAAGATTTGGCGGTGCATTCCTCGGAGGTGTTAAGGAGATGGCAAAACTTGTTTGTACTTGTATTCAGGATTCCCCCAGATATCATAATCTCTCGCGAGGACCAAAGGGATTAAGTCCAAAAGTTATGTCCAGCTAGCAATATTATTCTATCCCATTTTCCCATACGCCTTCAATTCGCATCTGTTCGAAGTGCGATTCGCTGCAGTTTGTAGTTCCCTACGTACGGAAAAGACCAAAGCATCCGTTATCGGCTTGATGGGTCCGGTCATTCGGCACCTAGTCGGAGAAGTTGGAGATTCTTAACAGGAGGATACGCTGCGATGATCCACTCACACGAGCGGGTTAGTATACTGCAGTACTCTTTGCGTCGTATTTCGGTTATCCAAGTAAGAGGTAAACGAGACACATGTACGTATGGACGTACTCCTGTGATTTGTTCCGACTACCGAATGTTGCACTGGAAACTGATTTCCATCCCGAAAAGCCAATGTAAGTTTACTTGATTTAATTAGATTGTCTCATGACTCACTTGTTTTTTTTTATCTATTATGTAAGGACATGTCTATCTGGTATGTAGTATCTTATAACCCGTGGAAAGTTCCATATCTAACACTACATATAGATCCCTGTCGCGAAGGTCACAAGTCACATATATATATTCGACGGAGAAGGGAAAGGAAAGAGTTTTAGTTAGAGATAAGAAGAGACGAAAGAGAAGAAAAGAAAAGAAAAGAAATAAACCAATATAGAGAGACGAGAGGAAAGAAAGACGCTGAAACCTTAGTATCAAAAAGAACAGCAACATGGCAGACCCCTCGACCTCACCCCCTCTAACGCGGGCCTCGGTCCTCGAGGCGCGGGAGCTCATCAGGGAGTTCGTGCACCACACGCCTACGCTGACGAACGCCACGCTGGATAGACTTGCGTCGACACCGGCTCCGGCGCCGGTACATACTGCCTCTGGAGATGGGGATAAGGATGGGAAGGAGGGGAGTAAGAATAAGAAACCCGCAAATCCGACCATACGCCTGTATTTCAAGTGCGAGAACTTGCAGCGCATCGGCGCTTTCAAGATCCGCGGCGCGTTCCACGCTATCGAGCGCTTGAAGAGGGAGCCTGGGTGGGAGGAGGGAGGGGGACGGGAGAGGGGGGTTGTTACGCATAGTAGTGGTGAGTTTTGTGTTTCCCCTTTTCTTTCTTTTTTTCTCCTTTTCGGTGTATTGGTGAAACGATCTTAGGAATGTGAGGGTACAGCGTCTTCGCATGTGAGTTCCTTCGGGTATATATCGTAAGGTTTCATAAGATAGGGGTTTTCACGATATCATCCAAGGTGGGGAAATAAAGAAAGGGGAAAAGCAGCTGGGATTTCTAGTATGTCTATTGCTCTAACATGTATGAATAGGAAACCATGCGCAAGCGCTCGCCCTCGCAGCGCGCACTAACGGCATACCAGCACACATCGTTATGCCAGCTATCTCGGCAGCGCCCAAGATCGCAGCGACGAAGGGCTACGGCGCGAACGTGGTGTTCAGCGGCAGCACGAGCGTCGAGCGCGAGGCGGTCGTGATGAAGGTCATGGAGCAGACGGGCGCGCGTCTCGTGCCGCCGTATGATCACCCGGACATCGTGCTCGGGCAGGGCACGCTGGGCCTAGAACTCCTCGAGGATGCGGCAGACATCATCGCAGCACGTGCCGCGGAGCCCTCCTCCTCCTCCTCCTCCTCCTCCTCCAGCTCCTTCTGGCAGTCCAAGGACCACAGAGCGATACCCGCCGAGCTCAGCCTCAAGGCCCCCATAACGACGCCCAAACTCCCCAAAAACAAGAGAACACACCCCCGTCTCGACGCCATCCTCGTGCCCTGCGGCGGCGGCGGCATGCTCTCCGGCGTGGCGCTCTCGTGTGAGGGGACCGGGGTCCGCGTGTTCGGATGCGAGCCGTGGTTCGAGGGCGCGGATGACGCGAAGAGGGGTTATGAGGCGGGCGAGCGCGTCGAGGCCGTGTCGACGCTGACGATTGCCGACGGCCTGCGCACGCCGCTGGGGAAAGTCCCCTGGGGCATCATCTACGAGCGACGGCTGGTAGCGGGTTTCTTCAGCGTTAGTGAGGATGAGATCGTGGCTGCGCTAAGGCTGATATATGAGCGGTTCAAGCTTGTTGTCGAGCCTAGCTCTGCTGTGCCGCTTGCTGTGGCGCTGTTCAATGAGGAGTTTCGGAGTCTGGTTGAGCGCGAGGGGGGCGAGGAGGGGTGGGATGTTGGGATTGTGATTAGTGGTGGGAATGTTAGTTTGGAGGCTTTAGGGAAACTATTTGCGCCTAAGGATGGTTAGTAGGGAGATTACTGAGATTCTTGGTCATGAGAACCTATATATAAATCTTGTATGCTT
The DNA here is from genome assembly GCA_022495085.1 of Xylaria sp. FL1042. Classification (NCBI taxonomy): domain Eukaryota; kingdom Fungi; phylum Ascomycota; class Sordariomycetes; order Xylariales; family Xylariaceae; genus Xylaria; species Xylaria sp. FL1042. The sequence goes on from MU380148.1 coordinate 149,162, forward strand.
GGAGGAAGTGGCATACTATTTTAATAAAGAGTCAAAAAAAAAAAAGGTCTAAGTGGTAGACCCTGGATTCGAACGTGCTTCCTAGATATTTTATAAAAAAGAATCACAGGGGGTTGCCCTGTGACCGGAAAACCCTTGAATGCCTATGGCCCTGCCTCTGGCACAAGGAGTTTGTCCTGCCGACTTTTACCACTGAGCCATCAAACTGGTGGCATGCGTCAGTGAAACGTCTGTTGAAGGAGCACACGCTTTTTGATATCTATATGCTTGGTACTCTAGACTAAAGATAGGGGAAGCAGGGGTCGAGTGTTCACAGCGAGATCTCACGATAATTAGGTACCTAAGCAACGAATGTTTCCCATAAATCTAGAGCGCTAGTATGTGCATCAAATTGCAAGAAAGCGCACCGCTATGCCAACCCATAGTAAATCCAATATCCCATCCGATGATGCTCGATATACCTCGTATAATAACAGAGTATCTATATGGTAAGAAGCCGTAGAAACTAAGCACGCAGTATCTGCTCTACTACCTAAATATGTTGAGTAATAACAATCCTCTCCAAAGCTACTACGATACCTTCCACAGCTCCTCAGTCCATCTGCTCATTCATCACCTTTCGCCACTTCTGACTATTGCGCGTGATAAGCAGCAGAGATATACTACCGCCAATCCAGGCAAGGAGCGCCACGGCAGTAACCAGCCAGCCATATCCAATAGCATCGATGAGCGGCCGCGTGACGACCGTGCCCGTGGCACTAAGGATGTTACGCACGAAATTATTGAGTGCGACGCCCGAACTCGCACGCTTCGGCATGAACTCAGTGAGCATCGTAGTAGCCATGCTAAACACCAGCATGCTCCCAACGCCAAAGAAGAAATTCGCGACACTCGGTATCGCCCAATGCTGATGCGTCTGAATCGTCCAACCAAACCACACCAGGGCCCCGGGATACAGCGTCGAAGAAAGCCACGCGTTCTCCCTCACGCGGTCCTCAGGGTAATAAACAAGCCTCCCGCGCGCATCATATCGCCCTGCCCTGCGCGCCGACCGCTCCATGATGCGATCCAGCCAGGGACCCCCCAGCAGCGAGGCGAGGAAGTAGCCGAGGGAGCTCGGGATGTACAGGACGCCGATGATGAGGGGGGAGAAGGAGTACGGCGGCGCCGCGAAGGCCGACTGCACGCAGATGTTGAGCACGTACAGCGACCCGAAGGTGATGGCCGCGTACGACACCGTCAGCGCCACGGCGGGGAACCGCAGGAATTTGAGGATCGAGAGCGGGTCTACGAAGACGCGCTTCAGCCATAGCCCGGCTGTTTTCGTGCGCGCCTGCACGATGGAGCGACGGGTTGAGACGCGGGAAAGTGGAGTGGTGTTGGTGGCGTCGTTGGGGGTGGACGACGATGTAGTTGCTATTGCTGCTGCGAGTTTTGCCTCTTGCAGGCTCCGCGGCAGCGTCTCTGGGACGCCGAATGTGACGAGCCCCACGATGACGGCGCCGTACACGGCGAGGAAGTACATGGTGCTCCGCCAGCCGTAGGCGGACGTGAGGGCGCCGCCGATAATAGGGGCGAGGAGCGGGCCCATCAGGGGGCCTAGGTAGAAGATGCCCATGGCGCGACCGCGCTCTCTAGGTTCCCAGATATCTGCGATTGTGCCTGCGCCCACGGCCTGTACTGAGGCCGCGGCGCCGCCGGCAAAGGTCCGGAAGACGATCAGTTGCGCGATGTTCTGTGCCCGGCCGCTCGCCGCGGTGAAGGCGGCGTTTAGCACGAACGAGGACAGGTAGATGCTGCGGCGGCCCAGCGTCTCCGAGAACGAAGACCACCATAAGGGGAAGATGGACATGGCGATCAGGTACACGGCTATTGATAAGTTCACCACTGTTTCCGAGACATGAAGTTCTATAGCTATCTCCTGGAGGGAAGCTAGATGAGCGCGGGTTAGGTGACAGGGCCGAGATATCCGAGGGTAAAGAGAGGGGATAAAGTTGGTAAAGAAAGGAAAACTCACGATAAAGAATCGCTGATCCCATTGGTGCCGCGGAAGCAGCCACGGCGACGAACAGCGTCAATATCCATTTCACGCCATTGTTGTAGTGATAGGGGTTCTCGATCTCCGGGACCAGCTCGAGCGAGGAAAATAGACCTCTCCGCCGCTCTCTTGGAATAGGAGTGGTGATTCGAGGCCGAGTAGAGGAGGCGACGGACCGCACTTGGCCAAGAGGACCGCCATCCTCGGCTTTCTCACCCGGATCGGTGCTGTGGACGGGCGGTGGCAAAGCGGGTGTGGGTGATATGGGTTCATCTACCGACTCCTTCTCCGTTGCCGTCGTGCCTCCACTGCTCGACTCCCTCCGCCGCCCTGCTGTTCGAGCGGCTGGGAATAGCTCCTCTATCTTCTCCGAGTCGTCAGACATGTTTTCAACATAAAATCTTATTGTATCTACGGTATTACTGCCTGTTTTGTATGAGCGGTGATCTACTTATCTAGTAGAAATAACCGAGAATAACCGATACCGGGAGGGGAAAAGAAGAAAAGTAGGGAAGAAACACAATCCTCAACCTTCTATAGGATCTATATGCATGAAAGTGGTAATCAGTTAGAGATATTCGTGGTCCGTTAAGAGGCGGAATAATGCAATTCTCAGGGGGCAGTATCCAATGCCAACAAACGGGCTTTCTCTCCCCAAGAAAAATATTATTTATCAACTATTTAAGCATACTCGCCCACGGGCGTCCCACCGCAGATAACGAGTCAAACGAAAGAATGAGAGAGCGTAAAAAAAAATTATTATCGGAACCAGGGCCTAATGAAGACGGGCGGAAATAAGACGAAAATACCATTGTCCTTCCCGTTCGGAGGATAGGGTCGGTGGAGCCACGCATCTCATGCATCAAATGGCATTGGCAACGGCTGTCCTGTGACTATATGTGGAGAGACGCAGGTGAGCAAGAGGAGGGCCTGCATCCCGGGACCGGGCTCGCGTTGTATGACGATATCTCGGCACTTCGGCTCGGTGTTTTGTGGGTGAAGGATCCGGGTGGAGTACCCTGCGAGCTTTAAGTCATGTTGGTGTAGTGGTTGGGTTAGCACTCTTATTTGTTGCGTAATTTGTCCGAAGAGAATGCCTAGTACGTATGAAGAATGTCCTACGTAGTAAGTGGTCTGAATTCCATCTAGGCATCCTTCTACACGAGCCCATTGCGAATACATTCCATCAAGGTTCTTCCACCACGGCTGTACTACGTCAAATAGGTCGGGGCTTCATTAGCTCCTCAGATCAAGCATGAGCCGCAATAAGCTTACCCAATCAACAATTAAATAACTACATACCTACCTAATGAGTTAATACTCAGCTCTCGGGATCTCATTCCCGTCAGGTTTATTCCCGTCCTTAAACCTAAGTTTACTTACACACGTGTTATGCTACGATGTGGTGGGATACGACATTTAGCTGCTATCAACACTCGGGCTACTCTCTTACGCTGTGATCGTGGGCATTACTAACCAGCATCTCACGGGTCTGGCCGCTCTGTGCCGGCGATTACACGGATATTCTCACAAATAGGCAGAACCGACACAGGTTTTCTACATATGCTTTAACGACACTCCCCAATTCTTTTGGCTCCCCCATAGAATATGGTGATGCTAGCTGACTATTAAGATATGCTTGTAAGAACAGCCGAGTATAACACTCCATAATTCACCACGTTGAAAATTCTGGGAATGAAACGGGAATACTGGCCGGGACATCTGACATCCTTCATATCAGAGACCGAGACCTCTCAGGATGGCCTGAATTACATACGGAACGACTAGTTGTCCAAAATAGACGCTTTCTTAGAATTGAGAGATATAAATCTTGATAGTGAGTATGTATACTGGATATCCATTCAACTGTGTAGAACGTCATACAGCTTTGTTATATACGTTGGCCTATGAAACATACAAGGTAACGGCGCGGCGGATTTGAAAAGTCGCACTTTGACGATATTTTGAGACTGAAGGACGAACTCTCTCACCTCTAATAATACCAAATTCAAGCCGATTCAACATAATCAGCCAATGTCTTCAGCTGCCAGATATCACCAGTAACTATAAACATCGCAGTGTCACGACCATAATAAGTCAGCAATATCACCCCAATCCTCAAATCCATACACAGCATTTCTCTTCTCGCCCGTGAAGCCCTTCCATCCTTCACCCGCATCCCAAACACCGACACCATACTCCCTAAAGGTCCTCGCAGCACTCCCCTGAAACCCAGCCACGATCCCCACATTCGTAGGCTCCCCCCAAAGCGGGCGCAAATCCGCATCGCCATCCGACACAAACACAACCCTCTCTACATGCACATCCCTAAGAATACCCTCCATAAGCACCGTCTTATCCTCCCCAGAAAAAAGCGAAACATTATGATTCAGCGCGCCAGCAAAAGGCAGGGTACCAGCGGGCAGAATCTCAGGCGCATACGTGCGCACTTGCGCGGCCACATCCGCACACGCGCCCGCCTCGCGCAACACAAGCCTTACCCACGACGGCGACCAATTAAGACTGACAACGTGAATCCCGACGCCGCGCCTCAGCGCCTCGCGTGCGAACCCGCACCAGCCGGGCCGCAGCGTCTGGTTTCTGGCGTATTTGAGAAGTTCCGCCTCGCGCGCTGTGGCGAAGAGACCCATGTCCTTCACCCAGTTGAACGACCAGACTTCTACATCGCGCAGCGACGCATCGTCTGCGTGCACGATGGCGCTCGCGAGCGACGATGGCGGAGGGAGGGACGCGGCTGCTGCCGAGGCGCGGTGTTCATAGATTGTTTCGATTTCGTCCCAGGGGAGGACGGTGGTGTTACTGGGTAGTGTGGCGTATGCGGCTGTTGCTAGGGTTGTGTATCTGCGAACCAATGTTATTAAACTGATCTACTACATAGTGTGATAAATAACTAAGTACTTAGGTAAGTACACTTAGTTATCGTAAGTTTTCACAGGGGGTGGGGAAAGCCGCACGCGTCAGAGGTGACGATGGTCCCGTCGAAATCTATGAATAGCTGCACTGAGGAAGAGGGAGAAGGAAGGTGTGACGGGGTGCAAGCCGTTGCCACGCCGAGGGTGAACAGAGATAATAGGCCGAGGGATAACATGATGAAATCAACGCTTTGAAATAAAATAGCCGCTGATAATCATGGTGTTTCTGGTGAGAACATATTAATTGCTTGCCTGTTACTAGATCCCGACTTTAAGTGAGCTGTTTACTTACCTATATTTATGTCATGTCTGAATGGTCGATCTAATGTAGGAATACGCTTGGAGATTTAGCGTCTATCTAAGGAAGTCTAGAAAATCTTTGCTAGCTTTTACAGGAGCTCCGCAGCTACACTTCGGTGCCAGGCTGGATATGTGGGGTTAAATAAGAATATAAGGGGGGGAAAGTTAATACCCTGTTTTGCTTAAATAAAAGCAAGGGTTGATATATAATCTACGTCGTTTTATGTTAAACATCTCAATTGCGCCATGACGCATACAAGTATGCTTCAGCGATTATCATCGTCGCATGTGCCATCCTAAGAAAAGATCGCAGTGACTCGAGGTATAAAAGACGCAAGATTGCCCTTGCAGCAGCTCGACGAGCCCACTTGGCTCTAAATTCGGTCTGGTTTTCCAGAAACCCATGGGAAACTATTCCGAATTGATAATTTCGCTACAACCACATATCCATCGATCACTTAACTAGACTTGATAAGATGCAACGGGAAGATAATTATCCCTTTAACACTTCGCCAAAGCTCATACAACTACGAGTGATACTCTCTATCGTCAAAGCGCTGTTCCGAAATAGGATCCATATTAGAAGAACCAGTCCTCTGATGCCCGGCCGCTGGTTGCGGCCTCTCCGTGCTCCCCGTGCTCTGAGGCGAGATGAACGGTAAAGAAGGGGTCTCACTTCCACGTTGACTCCTGTCACAGTCACTCGGCGGGTACTTCTCGTAGGGCGTATTTTGGATCGAGTCCATCCTGTTCACGCCGCCGGAGTTGTCTTGCGCGTATGTATCCGCAGAAAGCTCAACTTTCTGCGCCGACTCCCCGTGGAGCTCGGGCTTGTGACGCAGCCACCCGTACTGCGCGTTCTGTGAATCGGGGCTGTACATTGGCGGCGGAGAGCGCTGCTGCTGCTGCATCTGTGAGCGGGCTTCGTCGGGAGGGAGTTCTGAGGGTGGTTGTTGTGAATTTTGTTGCTCTTGCTCCTGCTGCTCTTGTGCCCTCCTTCTTTTTCGTCGCATGAAGAAAAACATGAAGATAGTCGCTGCGATCACGGGCACACCCACACCGACGCCAACGCCGATGCCCGCTTTCGCGCCCGTACTAAGGCCGCCGGAGCCTGAGTGAGACGAAGATATAGCGGTCGGGAGGGCCGTGGGGTTGAAGGAGATTGTCCCGCCTGCTGTTGTTGGGAGTAGCGCGATTTGGTTTAGAGTTGGCTGACCGCTGGCGGTGTTCGAGACCAGGGCTGATGCGGCATCGCAAGTGCAGTCTTCGTGCTTAATCACAACCTCGTCCCCATGGTGAGCACAGCCTGAGAATAAAGCGATGTCATCGCCGTCACATCTCGCCAGTGCTACCCACTGTTGATCGGGATATCCTGCCTTGTGTGGGCACTTGGAAGACGAGTAGGTTGCATCTGTGCACCCGGTAATGTACGTCACAGATGCTGTTGTTCTGGTGAGCTTTCACAGCGATACATGTAGCTATACTACATTGCGAAGCTCTTCCCTACTTACTATCATTGTCGTAGCATACATTTTCAGCCAGGCAGAAATCCCCTTGGAAACAACATGCTTGGGTTCCCGCAACGGCTGCATTGCCACAAGGAATATAGCGTGGGTCGGAGATCTGCCCTTCTCCATAGAAACAGTCTCCTGACGAGATATAGAGATCGGCGTCGTTCATGATAGCAATAAGAGATAATCAATTGCCTTTACGGGGATATGGTTAAGTAATGTGCGAAATTGAGTAGAAGCAGGAAGAAAAAGAGTCGACAGGGGAAAAGCCTTCGGGAAGGCTCTGCCATCACCAACGTCATATCCTCCGGGGAAAGGTGAGGTGACAGATACCACATGGTCAGCCAGTGAACTCACGGTTCACCAAGTATGTACGTCGTTTAATATTGATAGATGCTGTTGGTTGTCTTCGTATTACTTGCAGTATGCGACAATCTCATTAGGAAAAGATCCCCTCCTCCATAAGGAAACCCCTCAAAATGGAGAATGAATTGAAGTTGACATGCATGTGCTGGACAGATGAACAATATCATTGGCTCTGGCTGAAGTGTCTGGAAACCGCGGCTAAGCCTCCTCTGTATACGGAACTCTCAGCTCTCTGACATTCCATATCCTATAATCCTATGTAAGACACCGGCAGAGGAGTAGTGTAAAGCTTTGGAGGGGGACTATGATTACGGGGATGGCAGCAATGATGAAATAAGATGACGGGGCTGACAGAAGGCTCCGCGCACAATAAACTTGTCTCTTAGATCCTTTAAATGATACGGCTTTCCCTGGGGCATTGAATGCAAATAATTTAAAGAGTAATTGATTACGCAGTGCAGTGAGTCGAGTGTGATAAACTCTAAGACAAACTCCAGATACTATCGTTATGAATGCAACCATAACAAGAACGAATAACCAACTAAGCAAGATGAATCAGCGTTGTGCGACTCAAGTGTAAGCTGCCGGATTAAATGCAATCTGTGTTGTACGAAAGCCTACTAGTGGCTCCGTTACATCCGTCGGACTGCAATAGATTCTGCTACCCGTGTGGAACTGCAATGGACCTTTGTAGTCATATCATCGTACCATATGAATGAAGGGATACCACATAGGTCTCGGATACTAGTTAAATGAAACCATCCAGAGATCCAGAGCCAGGGCCGAAGGAAAAGTTGTACATATACACCATGGCCTCTTGGAGGTTTGGAAAAAGAGGGTCTTCTGGATAGTCAAGGGACTATGCAGTCATAGAATATCATTGTCATATCGGGCTTATCCCCTAGCCCTATATTCAGCCCTTGTGATAATACGCGCTAGAAAAAGAAGGGTTACGTCGATGTATCAATGCTGGTATCGATATCTAGATGTGCTGGAGAAGTTTCATATCGGATGTCAGAGCTCATCTGGCCGACTCCATTGAGTTGGTGCTGATAATACCCTGAAAATAGGGTACTCGTCACCTGTTTGGACCGGAACGAGGTTGAACCGAACGTACGAATCAATATTCTCCGGTTCGAGCGTGACAAAAGCTAGCGCTGCGTTCTTCTGCCTTGTGCTAATGAGGAGACTCCCGACAGGGAGGCGCACCTCCTTTTGGTACGGTTCGGTGGTCACTGTGACTTGGATTGCGCCTTCGTAATACGCTCGTGCCGGAGATGCCGATGTGATTTTCAGCGCTTCGACTGTCCCGCGATATTCATAGTCGAGACTCTCAACAATCACTCCAGACTCTTGTAGACGCATAGCAAGGTCTGACCATGTTCGGGGGATCAAATACGCTTCCGGACGCGTTCGGGTCAGATTTGCGACCGTTGGCGTCGTGCTGAGCCAGTTAACAGGGAGTTGCACCAAACTGCCATTTGTCACGTCGATGAATGAAACAGAGCGATTCATGGGATTCTGGTAATCGGTGACGATGATGTCATCATCACTGGCGATGAACTTCTTGATCGCGTTTTCGACCTGTATCCGATAAGTCACTTTCGTTGAATATTTAGTCAATTTCAATCAGCTGAATACTCACAGTGGAATAGACCTCATCGAAATTCTCAAGAGCAATGTCGAGGATAGCAGATACCATCGTGAGGGCGGTTGATACGCGCCGCTGAAAGTGTTGATCTGCGAGACGGATGCCACGGACTTCGTTAAGGATGGCTATTGACTGCATCAAGCCGTAGCTGTTGCGCCCAGCCTTTCCATCACTTCCAGCCTCTGCGAGCGTGATCCCTGGAGCATCTCCGAATGATGCCGTAAAGTACGACTCCCATCGGAAACCAGCGGCTTCAAGTCGTTTCGCAATACCAGACGCAAAAAGGGTCTCGGAAATATTCCGAATATCCTCATGAGTATTGAGGTTCTTGCCGGGTGCAATCAGTGCATCCACTACAACAATCACAGTTAGCCAATGGGACAGCAGCGACGATGCCTAGGATCTTCTTACTCCCGTGCTTATAGTGACCATCTGTGAGGCGAGTTCCAGTAAACTCGTGCATATCAACGGCAATATGGGGCGAGAATGAGCTCAATAACCGCTTAATCTCACGAGACTGACGCCGAGCAAGCTTGGTATGTTCCCGGTTTGGGTCAAGATTAGAAGCAAGATCACGTTGGAAATACGACACGCCATCGGGGTTATAGCGAGGAAATAGCATTATGTCCATTTTCTCGAGGAGCGATGCTGCCCAGGTCGCATTCGCGTCTAGCTTCCCGAGGAGAGCTAATACGGCCTGATCCCCGGCTGGCTCATTGCCGTGGACGCCTCCTTGGATCCAAACGCGTAGGTTCTTGGTGCTTTCATCGCTCGTCTGCCGCGACTTTTGTGACAGATATACGTAGGGGAATGAACGCCCTTCTTCAGATGTGAAATTGGCTACGTGGTAGTGAACCCATTCATTCCTATCGGATATTGATTTTAGGAAATTGTCTTTCCATATCCAGTAAGTCGATATCGCAAACACAGCAGTATTGGATCACGTACCGAGCGTCGCATCATCTGTCGGACCATCAGTGCCATTTTTGAAGCCAGCGAGCACATTTTGGGGGTCCAAGAAAGCTGGAGATAGGAGCACTTGATCACTATCGGGGAAATGAGCTGCTACGAGATCTTCGTCTTTCTCTACGGGAGCATGATTTTCTCCATATTGGCTTGCCTGGACGTGCGGGATCCAGGCATGCAGTGTTTGAAGAACTACCAGTCGGGTGAAGGTGTGAAGCATCATGATTGGCAAGTCATAGCTGCCTTTCCAAGTCTGGTTGGGGCGATCTTGAATCTGGGGTATAAAGAACCCCTGTGGCTTAGAAAAATACAGGAGCTGTGGCGGTGTTTATACCGAGCACTCTACTTTTTGTAGGGGGTTGGTTAGGTATGTATTTCAGCTCATACGGAGTACCTAATCTCTCAATAAAAGCGCCTACTTTTCTTTTTTGGGACTAATGCATAAATTAGCTTTTGAAATAAGCTCCTAGTGATAACCTTTTTCTTACGAAAAAGCCCATGTCGATGAAGCCTCAACTACACAAATTCACCTCACGAGAAGCGATAAGCCGGAAAATTCGTGCGTGATGGAGCTAATGAAGAGTAAATATATTTGGGGGACCTTACGATAATATATTAATGATACATTGAGCCTGTTTTAAGTCAATGCGCACCCTCTATCTGGTTATTAATTGAGTCAGACGTCTTACAACGGCTACAAGGTGCATTTGCGAGATTCGGAGCCATAAAAATTAGGGCGCTTGGGATCTTTTTGAGTCAGGCCGGCTCAGTCCGGCTCCGGTCGCCACCCGACATCGTCGACATCGTCGACATCGTAGTATACCAAGTTTACCCATTGCTCTGTCCGGATTTTTCGATCACCAATCAGATTAAACTGACGGCAAAATGTCTCTGACGAGTGCATCGCCGGCAGAGGCGGCGAGGGAGGCCAAAAGCGCATCACACATTCTTGCCACTCTCCCTAAAGCTGCGAGAAATGATGCACTAACGGCCATCCACACAGCGCTCACCGAGGCCAAGGACAACATCCTCGCCGCCAATGCTCGGGACCTCGAGGCTGCGCGACGGGCTGCTGAGAATGGCCAGCTGAGTCAGAGCTTGGTGTCGAGATTAGATCTGGGAAAGAAGGGCAAGTGGGAGGACATGTTGAAGGGGATTATGGATGTGCGCGATCTCGAGGACCCAGGTGCGTCTGTTCATATTTGCGCCGTGGCGTTTAGCATCCGCCGGGACTGCCAACTGACGGTCACTTAGTCGGTAAAATAACGCTGAGGACGAAGCTTGATGATGGCTTGGAATTGACACGGGTTACGTGTCCGATTGGGGTACTGCTTATTATCTTCGAAGCTCGCCCCGAGGTCATTGCCAACATCGCATCTCTTGCCATCAAGTCGGGTAATGCAGCAATTTTAAAAGGTTAGACTATCTCGCGTCAGTCTTTTCATTCCAACTACGAGTCATTAACCTATGAATAGGAGGCAAAGAGTCGACTGAGTCTTTCGTGGCCATTTCTAAGGTCATCTCTGCGGCACTAGAGAAGTCGCAGGTCCCCAACAACGCCATTCAGCTCGTCACGACAAGAGATGTGATCCCTCAACTACTAGATTTAGACCAATTCATCGATCTCGTCATCCCGCGAGGGTCGAATGAACTAGTCCGTTACATTAAAACCAACACGAAGATCCCGGTGCTGGGTCACGCCGATGGTCTTTGCTCCATATTCCTCGAGCAGTCCGCAGACCCTAAGATGGCTGCTGAGGTCATCGTCGACTCCAAGACGAGCTACCCAGCTGCATGTAACAGCCTAGAAACCCTGCTTGTCCAGCAGTCTGCGATTGAAACTCACCTTCTCTCCGTAGCTGATGCCCTCTTTGCGAAGGGAGTCGTGCTCCACTGCGACAAAGTGACGAAAGACTTCCTCACCAGCAAGCTATCACCAGAGTCATCGGCCAAACTAGAAGATGCGACAGACGCGGACTTCGACACAGAATTCCTCAGCCTGACGCTAGCCGTGAAAGCCGTAGCGGACGTGGACGAGGCCATCGCGCATATCAACACCCACGGCTCAAAGCACACGGACGTGATCCTGACGTCGTCGTCGGCGCTCGCCGAGAAATTCATGTCGGCCGTAGACGCAGCAGGCGTCTACTGGAATGCATCGACGCGCTTTGCTGACGGAATGCGGTACGGTTTCGGCACTGAGGTGGGTATCAGCACCAACAAGATCCATTCTCGGGGTCCTGTGGGCTTGGAGGGCTTGATGATCTATAAGTACAAGATACGTGGCCAGGGCCACGTCACTGCCGTATACGGCGAGGGTGAGGGGAAGAAAAGGTTCAAGCATGAAAGGCTGCCGCTGTAAGTCGATGGGCTCTCCGTAAATCGTTGATCTATGTTGTCTCCAACTAGGCGTTCAAGAAAGGATAGGAAAAATAAAGTGCGAGCTCGTGTTAAAAATGTTGTCTCTAGGACTTTGCAGGTTACTTCCGCACATGAGGACATGACATTGCTAAGCCCCTTGGTCAATCCATTACTCATTGACTACATTATCCATGATAGCTTCAGTATTATAGCGTCGACGAGTATGAGTAGGACATGACTTAAGCATCTCGTAAATACCTTATCGATGCCGCATATACGCCTAGCCAAGTCGTCCGTAACCACCTCGTTCACCGCAGTTTCTCGATATCCCTTACTTATGACTCTGCACCAAAGAGATGCCACCGCCCATCTCTGGGGGCTGCCTACTACAGATCAGCCGCCTCCTGTATGACTTTCGTGCTTGCGATTCGAACCTTCTAGTAGCCACCACATCGCCAAACTTACATCGGCGTCTCCTCACGGCCTTATCCGTAGGTTATAGGGAGCCAACGACAGCCTTAGCAAACCTTGGTGTAAACTCTATACTCAACGCTACTAAACGGAGGGTTATATTTAAATTAACTTGCTCAGTTTCATAACAAAATACCAATGGCCGAGCTGGTGCGGCCTAGCGAAGCATCTCTATACAATATACCTACTCAGCGTTACTCAGCGTCAATATCATTACTCTGCATCGTTAGGCACCGGGGGTTCGATTCCCTCGTTGGCCAAATATCTTTTTTTTTCCTTGTTCTTGTTTATCATCTTTTCCACCTAGTTCTGGTGCTTCCTCGGGCTGAATGTCACACTTCATCTGGTTTTCTTAGGTAATTCAGCTTTGTGACTGACTAGGATTTCGGGTTTATAAGGAAGGATAGGGGATCACTGAGGAAAAGCTTAGGCAAGCAAGTTACGCGTTACATTATCACGACTCGAATTGAATTATCTTTGCGTTGACCACCAGGTTCCCCTTGCATAATTACATGAATTCTATATTCCAAGGCTTCGGGAAATGTAGGTTGGTTCGACCTCTTGAAGGCATGCGGCCCGGATGGGCGCTGGCCCATGGGGTTCACTTCAGTATGCGCCTTGGTCGTATGGGACTACCGATACTGGTGCGAGACTTATCCGCACGCAATTGCGTAACTAGGCTTCCTCAGTGGGCTGCGAAGGCCTGGGTCGTTGGCCTGAGGAGGTTCATCGAGCAGGCCGGACTGAACACTCGAGTTGTACCTTTATATGGGATGCAAAATGTAAAACCGTACCCGGGACCTATTCTAGAGTTTACAGTCGGGAATAAGGTCCCAGTACACTGGAATTTTTTCGAGTCTTTGGCCGGGGAATAGTCGTAGTTTTTCGAAAGTTACTTAATTAACAAGGTTATAGCTGTGGTAGCTCATACAGCCACAGCCACGCTCGCTGATAATGGTCCTAGAAGGACCATTTGCCCTTCGAAAATATCTTTCTTTTTGTTAGCTATCAATTAACAATCTTGACTTAATTTCTAAGTTTCTGCTCTAATAGTCTGTTATAATGGTCTAACACGATCTTAAACTCTACTCATCAACATGCGCCCATACCGATATATAATCCTGAACTCGACCATCTTTCATCCCACTCCCATGTGTCCGCTTAGGGTTGATATGTACCAGCCTCTTGAGACCGCCAGGGCTCACCGATTCCAATTCCTCTTCAACAACACCCCCGTGCTCATCCGTCCGCGGCTGAGCGCCCGGGTTCGATAGGTAAGCGAGGTATTCAGCCGGCGGAGCAGCCCACGGAGGCCCAGGCTCGCTCGCCTTCTTCTCAGACGGAAACTCCAAACAAACCAGCCTTCCGCCAGGCCTAAGCAAGGCCTTCATCCTCTTGGCCCAAGCGGGCCGCAGAGGCGGCGGCAACGCGCAGAAAAACTAGCATTCGTTACTCGTCAGCGTCCCCGCGAAAGATAAACTGTTTCCCTCTTACCGTATAGTCAAAGATAAGATCGAACGACGTCGGGATATCATCCCACTCTTCAGCAAAGAAATCCTGACAGGTCCAGTTGATGGCGCCTCGCTTGCTCCCCTGCGTCTCATACAGGCCCTCAGCGAGCGCCTTTTCAGCATTTTCTCGCGCAGCGTCGAGGGCGCCAGTCGAGACGTCTAGTCCGTATACGTCGTACCCGAAGGAGCTGAGCAGCAAGACGTCGTGACCCCTGCCACAGCCAGGAATAAGAGCCCTCTTAGGGGAGCCCTCGCCTGGCAGAGACGGGATGGCTCCCTCTGGGTTCTCTTTGAGCACGTCGTACAGCGCTATGCTGGGTCCGCCACGGTCCCAGGGCGTCCATTTGTCCTCCCAGCATTTGTTCCATCTGGTGGAATGTTCCTGTGGCAGGGTACCCTCGAAAAATTTGGGTAATCTGGGTTGCTCTTCTGGGTTCGCCATGTTTCTGCTTCTTGATCCAGTGTTATCCTAGCTTACCTAGTTGAATTGCGGTATGAGACGAGTTGCTGAGGGGTAATATATAATAAATCCCATTTGCCACTTAGATAAACAAGTATTACCTACCGGGTGGGGTGTATGGTGAGTTGGGTTCGGCTCCCGAGATTCTGACAGCGCTAGATTATATGATTAGTGAAGTTGGCATTCGCCTTCAGCTCATTTACTAATACCTAGGTAGGCACTAAAGCCTTAATTGAAAGTGGGCTCCAATTCACCTAACCCACCATCATTCACTAACTTTTAGGTCATTTATAGCTGGCACTTGGATCTGCAATGAAGGTTGAGACTTCCGACTTCCCCAGTCACATCCGAGGTGCGCAGATTTGTGATCCTCTACGCTCCATCGCCACTGCGCCCAGCACTTCAGCGGCAAAAGGGACGTTGCTGATTTCGGTGTTATTGTGTATAGGTTCAATTTATAATGTATCTAACCAAGTCTGCAAACTAACCTCTCATTCCGGCCCTTCGCCTAATCCCAATTCTTGATTTGACGCTTCTAGTTAAAGTCCGAATCTATTACGCAGACCGTGCATTCTAGACTAATATGGTCGCTGACGTTTGCTTAACGTCTGTCATTCTATCATACAAATCTAGTTATCCACTGTCGAAGGATCGGCGGCTTGAATATTGTCGACAACGCTCGTGCCCTGGTCAGCCGCCGACTGCGAAGCTTCCTGGATGCCCTCCAAGGCAGCAGGGAAGTCGGCAACGTTCTGCTGAACTTGTTTAAGAACAGAATCTAGCTGTTGTATTGTGTCGATGGTGGTAGGATCGTTGGCATTGGGCTCCGTGTCTGTCTGCTGCACCGCGAAGCATCCTCCGAAATTGTTGGCATTGCGGCAACGCACCGTGCATACGTTGCCCGTGGATGCTACTCAAGACATAGAGGTTAGGACTGTGTTGATCCGACGAGGACAAGATATGAAAGTCTAAAGCCATACCTCCGATACACTGCATATCACTTGGCATAGACACCTTTAGAGCAATGATTCCGTTCTTGCTGGCTTCAGACTCCTTAACTCTAAGTTGTGTCTGGCCGGTGGCGCCGATTGTGTTCCCCGTCTGGTCCATGTCACACGTAAACGGCCCAGCTCCGTCAGCGCTGAGCTGTTGGAAATAAACCTTGACACGGCTTCCGGCCGTCGCCTGCGTGACGTTTCCATCCGCGAGCGCATTCTCTGTTTGCTCGCCGATGTCGATATTGCCTGCTTGCAGAGTGCGTCCGCACTCATTGACGACGTTGGTCGTGATTTCTAGATCCGAGATGAAATTGGCATCGTCTGGATTACTGGCGTCCACTGGGAAATACATTAGCACCCAGCTGAGTACAAGTATGATCTATTTGATCGACTAGATCGACACATACCTTGTAGCGATAGACTCGTTGGGGAACCTTTTGCCCCCTTTGCTGCTAATAGCACATTCTGCCCGTGAGCAACCGCTAGCAGGGCCGAGGCGACAATGGCTCGTTTGATAAGCAGCATTATGACAAACAAAAACGAACCTATAAATTGATCGGATCAAAAACAACGGTATATAAATACAAACAGAGAATTGAATCAGGCCTGCTGACGGAGACTGAACTAAGATGGGCACGAAAAGTAATGAAGAACAAAGAAAAGTAGCAGAGGATTTTCCATTTCCTATATTCTTCTCTTAAAGCGCAAAAGACATCGCGGCTTTATCAGCGCGAGACATGATGCCACATTCGTAGGCGCGGTGTTGCATGTTGGTGGACTCGGGTGGAGTTGACCCCCTGAAGGATGCCTGAAACGGCCGTGAGCTGGTAGAGATGCCCTGCGGCCCCATGTCGTTGAAACGGGAGCGATACGATCGTGACATCTTGGCGCCCGAAGCTTTATCGTGTGTCTTGACGTATCGTCCGGTCGAACGGCCGGGTGAAACTACCTCGCCAGCATGGCGTCCGGAAATGGTCAATTCCATTGATTTCTAACCCAGCGCGCGCAAAAATAAGAACGTGTTTCCCTGCTCTAAAGCTTCCTTTTGTGATGCTTACTCTATATAAACAGTCTCATCCGAAACGCTGCGGCAGATGCCATCTAATGATCGATTGTCTCGCGACTAATCCTGCGTTTTCAAAACACTTGTTTGGCTGGCCCATACAGATGCACTTTATCTATACGCATGCTGCGTCCCTAGTTATAGCGCCGCTGCTAAGATTTTCATGTAGGTATAACACCTACCATGGATGCAGCATTGATCATCAGTTAATGCTAATACTTATGAAAATCAGAGCAAAGGGAGCACAGAAGGCGATAAGTCTGCGCCCCTCGAATACACTAAGAAAGCATACCAAAATCTTTCAACGTTTATTGAACATAATGACGATTTGAAATACTCGGCTTACTCCTTTTGCATACATATTGAACGGTGGGTATGAAAGCCTCTACTAGCAGGCCTAGAATTACAACGTTGTCGTGACCATCAGTGCTCCACGTCACCTCGAGCTTAGACAACGCGCTACGAAATCCGCGCAAGACTCTAAAACCCAGCCGAAAGCTGATTATACATGGGGTTTTTAAAGATTGGAGGTTGTGGCATCCGAAATTGAAGCTCCCTATACTACTAAGTATGTTTGTCTCAGAGGGTAGATATCTTCAAATTACCAGTATACCACGAAACCTAGATAAGATTATTGATTGAACTCATTACCTGCCTGAGCTTCTACTATGTAATTGAAACAGTAGAAGTATCTACGATTGCGATTACCTACTGCGTAATCGCCAGAAATAAGGAAGTCAGACGTGGGATTGGATTAGCACCGATCTTGTGCTATCATAATTATAATGGCGTTCATAAGGGAATCTGATCTTCTTCGTCTGTTAGCTGAATGATTAATACCGGTATCAGTGAAGACGTACCTACCGTTGAGTCCCGTTCAGCGACTTGCCTAAAAAGGAAATCCTGACTCTGAATTGTCACGTTCGGCGTCAAGATCTATCTACCTTACATAATACCACGAGATTGATAATCTCATCCCAAAGGCTTTGCTCTAAGGATGGCATGGTCAGCTGGGGATAAATATTCGGGGAGGGAGATCGAGGGTCATGAAGAAAGGATTATGCACTCCTTGCCGAGCTTCTGTTCCTCAGCCGTCATTCATTCATTCACATATACAAGGCGCTCGTCACTATTTACATATAGGGTCAGTTGCGTAGGAGTTGATGCGTGGCATCCCAGTATCGAGCATTGATATTCCAAAAGCAATCGAACAACATCTCCTGTACATCTTCGAGTCGCGCTGATTGTAACTTCTTATCCTGTTGCCCATCGACTAGTCTAACTCAGGCTACCACACAGCAGTCATCCCAAACGAACCTCGAATCCCCAAGGCTGTATTGACCGTCATAATAGAGTCGAAGGAACACTTCCTAATGGACAACACACGTCAGCAGGACCAATATATGCCGCCCACAGGCAACCCAGATCCCATCATCAATACGCCATCCTCTGAAAATGAAGACAAAGCACCGGTGGGCAAGGGGTGGCGGTTCTGGGCCGTCTTCTCCGCAGTCTGCTTCACCACGCTGCTCGCAGCCATCGAGTCTACCGTCACCTCAACTGCGCTGCCCTTCATCTCTCACGCGTTAAACGCGGGGGACTTGTACATCTGGTTTGTGAACGCGTATTTTCTCACTGGGTACGTCCATGACAACCGTAAATGTTAGTTGGCTCGAAATCCAACTGACCTCCCACGCACAGCACAGCTTTCCTCCCCCTCCTCGGCCAGCTCTGCAATTTCTTCGGCCGTCGTCGGATGATGCTCACCGTCGTAGCTCTATTCGCCCTCGGCAGCGGCATCAGCGGTGGCGCGAATAACGCCGCAACCCTGATCGGCGGCCGGGCGGTGCGGGGCATAGGCGGCGGTGGCATTAATCTGCTCATCGAGCTCATCGTCTCCGACCTCGTCCCGCTGCGCGAGCGCGGTGCCTATTTCGGTATTGTCTTCGGTGTCTTTTCGTTGGGGACCGCTGTGGGGCCTCTTGTAGGTGGTGCGATCGTGGACGGAACCACTTGGCGATGGGTGAGTTTGAATAGCCCCTTTATGAACAACATTATAGCACTGACAAGGGACTTATCCTGCAGATTTTCTGGATTAACCTTCCCGTCGCTGGCGTTGCCCTCGTACTCCACTTCCTTTTCCTGCATGTCAATTATGACAGAGAGACGGCCATTCTTACGAAACTGAAGCGTGTCGATTATGCCGGCAATGCGATCTTGGTAGCGAGTGTAGTGGCTGTGCTCTTAGCTTTGTCATGGGGAGGCACAAAGTATCCCTGGTCCTCGTATCATGTTCTTGCCCCCTTAATTGTTGGCATATTCGGACTGGTCCTCTTCCATATCTACGAGGGCATGCCTTGGGTTCGAGAATACCTTACCCTCCCCGAACGGGTTTTCAAGCGTCGCACACCTGCGACAGCATTGATCATCGCCTTCATCAACTTCATATGCCTATTCTGGGTCATCTATTTCCTCCCTGTCTACTTCCAAGCCGTGCTCGGGATGTCTCCCACTCTTTCGGGAGTAGCGCTACTCCCGACGGTTCTTCTCTCTGTAGTAACTGGTGCAGTCTCTGGTGTCTTGCTGTCTAAGTGGGGGAGGTATCGACCACTTCACATCCTCGCCTTCGGCCTCATCAGCCTGGGGCTTGGGCTGTTTTCGCGCTTCGACCAGCACACACACCCTGCTGAATGGGTTCTGGTACAGGCGGTAGCAGCATTGGGACTCGGCGTCATGATGTCCACCAACCTGTCCTCCGTCCAAGCAGACCTTCCCGACAGCGATACTGCGGCGGCGACAGCCGCTTTTGCTTTCATGCGGGCCTACGGGTCCATTTGGGGCGTCTCGATCCCGGCTGCCATCTTCAATGCGCAGTTTGCGATCTTGTCCTGGCGCATAGGGGATGCTGATATCCAGAAGCAGCTTAGCAGCGGCAACGCGTACTCATTCGCCAACGCCGACTATGTCAGGAACTTCCCGGAACCGCAGCGTAACAAGGTCATTGAAGTGTACGCCCACAGCCTCAAGCTCACCTGGCGGGTCTCACTCGGGTTTGCACTTCTCGGTTTCCTGCTTTGCTTCTTGCAGAAGGAGATCTCGCTTCGATCCACTATCGATACCGAGTTTGGATTGGAACAGAAGAAGCGAGGCACAGATCCCGAAGGCAATTCTGAGAAGGAGCCAGTCGCTCCTAGGGCATAACAGGCAACCGGCTAGGCCGCCAAAGTGTGTTCGAAGTGCTTATGAATGTCAAGTTAATCGTGAATGGGCCGTCGTGTCACACCACCGTACCAAGGAATCCGCCGAGACACTAGTCTTGATAAGTAAATATCACCGTAGGATAATTTAGAATATCTATCTATGATAACTGCCTCTTGGCAGGCGTTGCTGGCGTCGATATATTTGTCGTGACTTCAGTAGTTCTCAAAAGTTGTCGTAACATCCCTCGTCCAAACAACCATCCTACAAGACTGAGCTCTTCAAGTGATTGATGATACGGGTTAATGCATCTTCGCGGGCATGAATAGCTCTCAATGCTAGGTCTGGAACAATGACTAGCGAGACGCCTCCAAAGGATTGAAAATCGCCCCTATATCCAGGCGTGATCTTGGGTGACGACATCTTCGTAATAAGCTCCCTAGCTTTCATTGCCATTGTTTCGGTTAGATTAACCAAGACTAGAGATTGGGTATTAGTCTTAGATGGAAGTGAAAATGATCCAACCACCAGACTCGGAAGTTGAGGAGTTGCCGTAGTTGAGCGCTCGAAATGATTCTGCTTCGCCGCTGTTTGAATATATTCAAGAACCCGGTGGTAGGTCTCTAGAAGCCGAAGGTAAGCCGAAAAGATCAGAAGTTCAGCAGATGGATCCAATTCAAAGGCGGCCCGGCGAGGTGTATTCGCCACCCGATCCCCTCCTTCGTCAGGCGCAGGCAATTGGGAGCATATGTTGCCGAGGATGTCTATGAAAATTTGAGAGAGATGAAACGCTTGGTCAACCATGAAGGTAGACTTCACCCCTTCTTTCTGGTTTCTAACCACAAAGTCGCCAGGGACGTCTTCTTCGGAAAATGAGTCCAAATTCTCGGTCAAAGCCATGTTGACATCGGCTATCCTTCGTAGCCATAGTGTACGGCCAGGCTCTGTTTGTTTTACATGACTTGTAGGTTCGCCCAGAGGATTCTCTCTAGTATTTGCATGGGTGCCAGACCCATTCTGAGATGCCAAAGCTGCGCGGGAGACATCACCGTCACCCTCAGCTATTGAAGCCGGCTCTCTTCCCCGGTATCGAGTCTCACTGGTGGCTAGTGTGGCTAGCGGATTGTAATCATATTAGATGGAAGTTGCACATGGACGTGGAGAGAGGGATACTGAATGAAGTAATCGCCTGAAAGGAGTGGGCAAAATGCGTACCTATGGACCACTTTTGGCGACGCGTAGATGCCGGCGGGCTGAATATACACTCTACGTTGGCACGAAGACAGCGTTGACACTTCTCTTCGTCAATCTCTCTGGAGCATTTCAACTTCGATCTATGACAGCGATCGCAGGCTCGCCGTACACTGGCCTGTTTCGAAGAGTCGAGTTGTATCATCGTGACAGAGAAAGTAACATGAGCCAGCAGAGCATGGCCTCCCTATAGTAGGGAACCGTTAAGCTGGCAGACTATGCCAAGCACCTATGTAGTGATTAAGGCTATTAATGTAAGAGCATTGAGATTTGATGTCACAACTTTGGTGGTAGTTGCAAGTTGAGTATCTCACGGTTGAGGCATGAATATAAAAAAAAAAACGGATATCTAGACTTGACTTTAAGCCTATTGCGGCCAGCCTAATATTAGCGGAGTCGGGGAGGCTGTAGCGTATAGCCACAATAAGGCAGCAGAAGTCTTGGTGGCATATTTAATAATTATATACAAAACAGAAATCATATGTTATTCTTTCTTTCTTTTTTGTAAAAAGGGTTAACTAAGGCTAACCGGCCATAGCTATAGCCGCGGGAGCTAGGGCTAGGGCTCCGCCCAAGTCACATACCGTAAGCATATACCCTAACTTACTGTCTGAGCTATCTAACCTAGTGAGTTGGATTCGATTCCTAACAGCGGTATTGGTATTCACTAGAGAGCTCATTCCCTTATAGGCGCGTATTATAAGGTTATATTTCGGGATACGCGGGGAGATCAGGGAACTAGTAATCAGGCTCTCGACCGCGCCCGCCTCCCCTATCGAAATCCGTCTTATTTATGCATTTCGGTCGCTAAAACTCTGCCAAGTCTTGTTCAGAAGTTTTCGTATTGTTCACGGCCCATATCCAGCCTTGAGGAAACTCATGTGCGTAGAACGGGCCACGTCGGGATGGCACAGAGTTGTTATTCATTTGCATATTAGCGACCTAGATAATGATGAATGGGTCGTTGACTCACATCTGCGAGGCCCTGAACCTCACAATGGCTCGAATTATACCATCCCATCCAAGCCAGAAGCGAACCCACAAGTTGCTATTTGTCATTGATCTCCCTCTGGATTTGCGACGGCTCGATACCTTCATGCTCGCTTAAGAGCTGCGTCGTGTACTTCTCACTCCATTTAAGCAAATCCCATTCAGAAGAGCATAGTCGACTCAGAACAAACATTCGTTGAATGGTATAACAACAGCTCGGATTTGGATAGTCTAGTCATATCTTGGAGATGATTAACCAGCATCGAGAGACAGTGAGTACATCAACCTTGTCGGTGCTACGCCCTGTTGTAGCAAAATAGTATTCTATGTAGGCATAGAGGATGGCGTGGGGCAGTTAATAGATCCTTGTAACGATAGATGAGGCTGGCTAACAGCTGCTGAGAGATTTTGAGATATCTAACAAGCGAGTTTATGTTTGAGAGACAATGGTCTGAGCCATCACGGCCCATTCTATGCCGGAAACACTTTGAACCCCTAATACTTCGCGAAGTCTTGACTTTACTGCTTCGACATCGTGACTAGATATTCCAACAAGACGGTGGCCTCGTCGAAGACCCCAACCGTTCTGGTACGTCTCATTTCCAACAATGCGGCCATAGTGCAGACCATCGAGGCTTGTGAGTTCAGGGTCATAGAATGACACCATGTGCCGGTCTCGGCTAAAGTAGCAGATTGTCCATCGAAGTAGATGTCACGGAGAGGGCGTGTTAGAGCTAATGTGTGGATAACATAACTACCAGTTGCGCCAAAAATGCCTAGTGACATCTCTCTGATAACATTTCGCATAGGGATAACTCTACGGTCGCGATTGGGAACAACCCGTACGCGTCAAAAGCGAAGAACTGAAGTTTATCAGGCAGGCCCGGGCTATGTTTGCCGTGGAAGAGCTGTGTGTAAGGAAGAACGGTGCCTACAGCAACCGAATGCCCATTCGGGGTATATGAGTTGGGCCATTATTTGAATAGGCCATGTAAAGAATCGAATATGAAGGGCGCGACGTTATCGTAGTTATTCGGAGTGATATCTACAGTGGGCGATGATAGCTCGGTGCCAAATGTAGTGGTCAAAGATGGTAACACGGCCATATCTGAGAAGCACGGCGATTATGATAAGGAACAGGGTTGCACTGGAGATGTGGGTAGAAGTCAATGGTGGAGATGCCATCGTTGAAGCTAGGATAACGGAGAGAACCTCCCGTGAGGCTCAGTGAAGCGGACAAAAGGGGGGCACTAGGGGTGGGGAATAAGTACCGAGGTTAGTGCGTTGTTCATTATTTAGTTCAACGCACTTGAAACTACCGGCTGCGTAAGATCTGCGGGCTCCTAATACAATTAAATTCTACACTCCGAAGTGTGTAGTACAAGTACGGTACTTGTATTAGGGAATCTTTTTAAACGTAGAAACGAACCCTATCTAATAACCAGCTATTTTTTATTGTATTTACTAAAGCGATGCTAGGTCGCGCGTTTGGGGCATTTTCACCACTTCGTAGCTGAACGGGATTGCGGGGATACTACGTGAAAGGGATGATAGGAGTCACGAAGGGGGAAAGGCACAGGGAACGCTTATGCCACGACTTCGAAGTAATTGAATAGAATCATGTTTTCGTTGATTGTCGAGTGCCTCAACGAATTGAGTGGATTGCTTGTCTGGAGGCTTCAGGAACTATAGGTTCAGCCTATCTCCTAGAGGCTTGAGGGCCGGTTTGATGCGAAGCCCATTGGGTTCACTTCAATTCTGAGGTTTTAATACAAAGTTGCCTTTCTAGATAAATTCTTGCCTTCTGTGGGAGCCCGGAAAATAAAGCCTCTCGCCTCACTATAAGATGTTGCCCAACATCTTTCACATGTCCTTTCCCTATTAACTCCTTACCAACCCATATATTTCGCCGGTTGACCTGACTCTTTCTCCACCAACTCGATATCATCGGACTCGTTTGATCGTGGGGTGTAAGATACCTGGTGTGTAACAGTCTTGTTGATCACCCTCGAGTTTTTCATCGGCGTCCTGGACAGCTTGTAAGACTGGGAGTTGGGATCGTTCGAGGAACCGAAGCAGGAGGGAGAAACGGTGCGCAAGAGAGATCGGACGGAGGGTAGACAACAGCAGATGATGCTGACGTAGGCTTCGAGCACACTCCAGTATGCAGTCGTGACACTGTCATCTATAGTATTTTCTATTAGCTAGATGTACACAGAGAGACCGAATGTATAGAGAACTCACAAGTTGGGTTTGTTGTTGTGGCGAACTGTACCAGGGTAGTCAGGCGAACAGCACTAACTATAGTGATCCTGTATCATGTTAGCGAGAAAATACCACGGTGGGTATATCTAAAACTTACGCAAGACCAACGCTAAACATGAGGATCAAATGAAATTTTCTCCTCGTACCAAGCTGTAGCTTCAGAAGTGAGGGAATGGGAAGTGCAATAATCCATAAGTCCTGTGCGATACTGGTAACGGCCTTAGAGATAATTAAGATTAGTCATTCCTGTCTTTGAAAACGACAAGAGGAAAACAGGCCTTCCAAGTGTAACTTACATGGGACCACGCGAAGGCATTGAAGTTCAAGCAATGGCCTTTAGTCTCACCAGTCCAACCAGTCCAGATGTACGAAATGGGCATACAATAAAATATTGCGGTTAGGGTGAAAGCAATACCAGAAGCCACGACAACACCCATGGTGACGTAACACAGTCTTTGGAACCGCGGGCTGGGAAAGACCCGTAGATAGAAGAAAAGGAGCGAGGTCTTCGTCAGAGCCAGCAAAAGGAAATACAAGATCTCCGTAACCCATGTGAACTACAAAATGTGTCTTGCGTTAGTAGGTAGATTCTTGCGACACTGCCCGTACATTATCTTGTGTACTAACTCTCACAATATGAGTGATACGGTATGGCGTAAGTGTCCAGATGTCCTTGCCGAAGCCAAGCGTTGACACTTTTACATGATTAGTAGCTGCGTCTTTGGCTCTGAACTGTGGAAAACTAGGAAAACCCTACTAATCAACTCCAAAACTCCCAGTGGTATTCCAGTGAGCTGACATTTCATTAGCAAACCATCCAAGTAATCCGAAATGAGTTAGACAAGCATCTGATCGACGTACGAGAGCAGCAATCGCACACAAATCAGCGGGCTGTAGGCTTCGGTTCGGAAGGGCGTCGAATACCCTCATTATCACCGCTATAATGGCCAGAATTCCGGATACGGCGGTAATAATCGGGGTGACAGCCGTGATGTCCCTCACTTCCGCACCACATAGTGTTTCTGTAGCGTTTTTCGCCTCTAGGTTAAGAGATTTGGTTAACCTACAACTCCGATACTAATCTTGTTTGTTCAAAGGGACTTACGAAGTCCTTCGATAACAGTGCAGTTTGCCAGCACACATGTCTGAACGGTAGACAATAGTACGGTGTCCGAACATATGCACGCGGTGTCGCTCGGATCACAACTTGACTGCGCAAGCGCTACACCTAAGCAGTCAGTCTAGATAGCGTCGTTAAATTAGCGTCTTGCCCGTCGATTTTCTCTTCAGAGTTTTAGTCCAATGCTGACATACCGCGCATGGTGGCATGGACTGAGCTTGAGATAACGAAGACAAGCATGCCGTCGCAATGACCAACAAACTCCATACCCCCCTCATCTTGAATTATGGTTGGAACTGTTAAAGATAGTGTGGTCGAAAGACAAACCAGACAAAATTATCTTTGGGAACGATTTAAATCGATTACATACATGTCAGCGGGCCCCTATTTTAGTTGCCATGCTTCTTGCTTAAGAACTGCAAAAAAAAAATTCGGTAACCTGCTGGGAGTCAGAATACAATCAGACCACTAGGGTCATCCTAGGCTTCCCGGTATAGACTACTTAGTATAGGTATGGATTATCAATGAGACAAAGTCCAACAACATGCAGCTCAAGACACTAAGCACGGACATGAGCACGGACCCAGGGTAAAACCGGTACAGGTCCGTGTGGCCTCGTGGTCTACCAAGACCCGCTCGAAATTTACGGTGTACATCTGCCGTTTCACCTACAATAATTACCGTTGAAGACCAGGGTTGCATCTGCAGTTGAACCTACACTGCATCTAACAGTACAGTTGCTAGATGTAACCCTGCTCTTCTTGAACCTCTTTTCTGACCCGCATGAACTAACATACTAGTATGTGCAGTAGCGTATACTAATTGCAGCAAGTGTGATGGAGTGCTTTGTAATTCTTATCGTCGTAGAGACCATTATTAACAACCAAGTTTAGATGGCAAAGACTGTACCTTGTTCTACTACGCACACCCTGTTAGAAAGTCTACTTAGTAGCTGGCGAGGTGGTGTGGGAATTAACTGTCAGTGTTTTTATATTGTCGATATTATGTGGAGTCTGCCATTTAATATCCACATCGCCTCTGCTGGTCAAACAATAGCCAAGCCTCCCTCTCATTGATGAAATCCTATCACGCCTGTTTAGGCCAAGATCTTCACAAAGATCCAGGTGTTTCGAGAGTCTGTTGGCAGGACATAAGACTAAGTATATAACAGGGCTATATCCAATAGAATTAGCATGGGTTTGTCCCCACCTCATTTAGCCAAAGTCTGGCCAGAAGGTCTCACAACAACAACAACAACAACTACTACTATTGTTACGAGGGCGCCATATCACACTTATCGCGCCGGGTTGCAAATTTTAGGATACTAACAACCCTTTGAAATGATGTGAACTTTTTCACATACTACGTATAGTTAATATCCCTAACCTATAGTGGGACCATTTGGATTTTTCAAGGAGATGCCGTATACAAGTGCCGAAAGATGCACCTACACTAGAATGCGAATGATGCCGTAAATGAATAAAGCTAAACCTTTATTGTATGAGTTATATGGACAACCGGATGCAGCTCCATAAACTAAATAGGAAAAAGTCCCGATGATTTATGAAAAAAAACGAACGGTTTTATCACTGTACTCCTCACGCTAACTCTTTTGCATCCGCACTACATTACACCAGGTTTAGCCACGTTCAATGCAACTACACCATCATCTATCCCCTGCTAGCCTTATGTCCCCTATTCGCACTACCACGTGTGTGTATGCAAGGCCGTTGCACTAGAGCATAACGAAACATCTAGACATACCTACTAAGTATGCCAATGAACCCACCAAACGTTGGTGGTACGAGGCATGGTAGATGCATTAGTATAACGGTTGAGGAACTATTATGTAGTATATGAAGAGTTCCTCTCCCCGCCAGTGATGCTGAATGGCATAGTTATTCAATCGTCTGTTCTTTCACAGTTCGAATTCTTGCTAGCATGGCTTCTCATACTGGAGTGTTAATTTTATTATCCTACCCATTCACCTCCATTATTGTCGTGTTTGTGACTTACTGGGTAGGATGGATTATTTATGCGAGAAATTTCCACCCCCTCAGCAAGGTCCCAGGTCCTTGGTTAGCGTCTGTGAGCCGAGTATGGTATATGATGCAAATAGCGACAGGTGAAAGTATGGACTACTTCTAATATTTTATTTCTTAACGCTGGCTTGCCAGTCGTCTAAGCTTTCCTTCGTACCAATGAGCCCAGGCAAGGAAAGTAACTAATACCAACTTTCCGCAGCGGAGAAAACCACACGACGTCTTCACGAAAAGTATGGTCCTGTCCTCAGAACCAGCCCGAATGAGGTTACCTGCGCATCCCCGGAAGCTATCAAGCTCATCTATCGCACCCAACAGCCCTTGAACAAGACGGAGTTCTACACCCCGTGGAACACCCAAGGCTTTAGCAAGCACCGCGATGCCTTCACTGAGATGAACGACAAGCGGCACGGGGAGAGGAGAAGAATAGTAAACCATGTTTACAGTCTTGCCAATATCTTGAAGTCCGAGAAGTACATCGATCTCTGTTCCGAGGTTTTCCTCAACAGATTGGAGAACTTTGCTGCCTCGCAGCAAGCAATGGATTTAGGAGAATGGTTTCAAATGTATGCCCAGTATTCAATTATTCGGCGGTGTAACTACTTGCGACTAACATTGAGATCGTAGGTACGCTTTCGATGTCATTGGCGAGCTTTATTTCGGTCGGATGTTCGGGTTTATGGAGAAGAGCCATGACCACGAGAACTGGATCCAATCGCTAGACTTGCTTATGCCTTTTCTCTGTATGACCTCGGTTGCGCCGTCATACATGCGTCCCTTTATCCTCTCCTCGGCTTTGGCCGTCCCCGGTTCCTTAAAAGCGTTGAAGGCAGTCGACACCATCGGCACTGCGTCTCGGGAAGTCGTCGCCAAGCGGTTCGATATCAGCGCCAACCCTGAACATGAACGACGTGCAGATGTGCTTCAACAGCTCTACGATATCCACGAGGAGAAGGGCTCCAAAGTCGACTTCAACATGGGTGAAATTGAACAGGAAGCCTACGTAGCCTTGTAAGTTTTCACCCGAACTTTTTCGATGTATTTTGTTTTCAACGACTAATGGTGCATGATGCATGACAGATTGGCCGGCTCAGACACGACTGCCATCGCATTCCGTTCCGTCTTCTACAACCTGATCAAGAACCCAGACGTGTACGAGGCGCTCCTGGAAGAGATCGACGCAGCAGTGGATGAGGATAGACTACATTTCCCTGCGAGTTACGCCGAGGCCTCCAAGCTGCCACTATTGTGTGCTTGTATCAAAGAGGCTCTACGCGTGCATCCGGGCGTGCAACTCATCTTACCGAGAATATCTCCTCCTGAGGGTCTCGAGCTCTGCGGCACTTTCGTGCCCTCAGGCTACACTGTGGGTGTGAATGCTGCAGTAGTGCATTTCGACAAGTCCATCTTCGGCCCCGATGCGGACCAGTACCGACCCTCTCGATGGCTTGAGGACAAGGAGAAGGCTACCAACATGGACCGATACATGTTGCACTTTGGTGCTGGCACGCGTACCTGTATCGGCAAGAACATCTCCATAGCCGAGATACACAAACTGGTCCCTGAGGTGTTGAGGAAGTTTAAGTTTGAGATGTGGAATCAAGATGCACAGTGGAAAACGCACAACTTTTGGTTCTGCAAGCAAACTGGCCTCGTGGTTAAGGTGACGAAACGATGAGCAGCATAGTTATGCGTAGCTCAAGCAATGTACCATATTTGATACGACTTTGATTATGCGCTTAATTATCTTTAATAAACATTATGTAATAATTTTAAAAACTTGGTTCTTGTCCCTATTAACAGCAACTTCACTGTCAAGTCATTTCGAGACAGCCCTGCTCATTTCATTTAGTCTTAGTACGTGAGTGCCATTCCCAACGTAGTCTAGTAGAGCGCACTCTCATACCCTAGACTGCCATACCTTGTAAGCAAACAGTTGCCATTATGGCCGGAGGTTTTCTGCATTACGAAGTAATGAGGACAGAAAACCTAACGTTAGCATTGGACGGATAGGAACAAGGAACGAGTAGAAAAACATAAGAGGGTTAGTTTTACCCAAATAGGATAATCATATACCTTGTAATTCCAAGGCGTCTGGTTGGCTACAGGCCTCTATGCTCCCCTTTTGATAAGGCCATAAACCCAGCCTCAGACCTAGCCACCTAGCGTCCTAACGAAGCCTTTTCTCTTCTCCCTCCAGCTACCCTCGGGAGCGAGAGGCTATACGTAGAGCGAGCAGCGCTTGAGCGCACGGAGGGTAGGCAACGGTGGCTAGGGGAGGAGTGGAGGGCAAAAGGGGTTATATAGGCTGTAGTCTGTATAGCAGTCTGTATGGCAGCCTGAAGGGCTGTATGGGCTGCACTGGCTGTATAGTAGTCTGTATAGTAGTCCGTACGGTAGCTGTATGGCAGTCTGAAGGGCTGTAGGCTACCTGGGTAGCCTGCAGAAAACTTCTGGCCTCTCTTGCGTGCCCATCCCCGAAGGTGGTGGCGTACGCCTAGATATTCAACTAACCGTAATTGTTTGTGGAACAACAAAGCCATCTCACCCTAATAGCATGAGCTATGGACCTATGGTTTATCGTTCTTTCGGTGAATGGGCGTCGCAAGTGGTGGTGACAAGTTGATCGAGGTAACAACCCACAACTGCGGCCGAATCTACCCCATGGGAGGTGTCGAGTTGTGAGTGTGAGGGTTGATCAAGCTACCACTCACTAGATGGCCCGCCACGATAAATCAGCAGACAGTTTCATGCGGAATATTCAATCTTGTATATGAAATTCTAGTTAACCCTGCCTTTATTTGCTCACTTTGGCCTCTTCGCTACACGTCCAAGCGGGTTCGAAACAATCACAACAGGGTTATGAACAAGCACCCAGATTCCTGTAATTCCTGTGCCGCTTTTCACATATAGGCTTTAGTCCACGTCTTCTAAGTCATATTAATTACGCCCAGATCAAGTTAGTTTCTTAGCTTTTCTAAGCGAACGACGAGCAACTGAAAAATATAAGGTGATGGAAGTTGGTATACCCGCATGACTCTCAGCGTCAAGACATGCCTCCGAGTAGGTAAATTCCACTCTCAGCCTAAATAAATAGCTTTAAACTCTTCTATATGCAAGGTCGGCTTACAATCTTCATAAAAAGACTAGTTTTTAAGTTAACCTACATTAAGGGGTCCAAATGCCCTGGATATTATTATTAACATCGTTAAAGACGATTGCTATGTTGTTTATCATGATTGTTTTGCGAAGCTAAATACTTTAAAAGAAGGGTTGTGGGTTTTTATTAAGATTAACTAGCTTTATATTCACTTTACTTTCCATGCACCTACCTTCCGATGTTTATCTCCCTTATAAACAAGGCGCAGTGGAACGTAATTAGAACTAGCATTTCCGTGGTGAACCAGTTTTGTATCCCGATTATTACTTCTGCTGAAGAATTCATTTTATTATTCGTTTAGTTATTTGTTTGATTTGTTTTATACCCCTTTCACTACGATCAGCTACCAGTGTAACGGCTTTGTAACAACTTACTGATTTTATACATGTCCTTTTCGAAAGTGGTAATATATTTTAAAGGCACATAGATCCGGGGCTATTTATTACGTCTGTGGCGTAGACAAGTCATCTTATTCAGCTCACAGCTCCTATCTATCTGATTTTCATTCCCATTCCCACCCTATGTCTGAACAATTCCATATTACTCTTACTTTCTCTAACGCTAAGGAATTGAATATTTTCGTTTAGATATATCGATTTGGCCTCGCGATGTCTAATTTCATTCATTTGATCGTAAAAGCATAAGCCGACGTAAGCTTAACAGCTCATGTTAAGATAGCTAGGCAACCAATCATCCCAGCTGATACGATTGACGTGCCAGTATAAACCCCGCCTCCGCGACCTTGATGGGGTCAGGCCGTCGACCCGGTCGCCCAGCATTGAACATTTCATTTATTTCACAGAGGAAGCTATGGTTCATCATTAAAACATACGTTCGTTCAGTTCAATCTCTACTAGCGTCTCATCTTTGAATAGAAATCCGCAATCATGGCTGGGCCAGCACACCCTACTCCCTCTAACCCCGAATACCAGCATTTCGTACCTCAGTTCATACTTAGGAACTTCGCTCACAAATACACTGGGCCCCAGCGTTCAAAGAAAGGAAAGAAAAACAAGGGCGATAACATGTTTCGCGGAGAACTTGTCGTTAATAATGTCAATTTGAGAGATGATCCTATCAGGATTGAAGAGACGAAGGTCAAGCGGATTCTTGGGCAGTATGACATGTACCAAAACACAGCCCTGCCTGCAGCAGAACGACGAGAGATCGAGACGTTGCTAGGAAAATTGGAGGCCTGTGTCAGCATCAGTAAGTAATATACCAATTTCCTACATATCGCTATTCTGAGTGGTAAATCCCTTTCCTCGTAGTTCAACACGCGCGGCTCGGGAGCTCGGTATTCTCCTTAAAACATAAAATATAAGAACGCCGCTGACTCTCACGTATAAAGTCTTCCGCAAAATCATCAAGGCCTTTGAGGCTGAAGAACCGAGTGTGTGGGTGACGCGAGAAGAGCGAAACACTATCCGCAAGTTCCTCTTTATTCTCAAATATCGCGGATCCGGCTTCCACCAGCGCTTCTATCACGAAAGCTCTGATCAATATGATGCCAACGACAAATCATTTCTAGAAAATTACATGGAAGAGAAGGGCTTCAAGCGACCCGTTGACGTCTGGTTTCACGGTCTCAAAACGATCATGGATCTAAACATGAACTCGGAGGACTGGGAGCGGCAACTCACCGAGAATATGTATCTCGAGGATGCAAAATGGTTCTTCATGCATACGGAGATGATGTACATGGCCATCTGCACACCGTCCGAACCAGAAGCCGAGTTCATACTCACGGATAATAGCTATAACGTGTTCGAGGGGCCGAACACTTTCGTGCAAAACCCGGCCACAGGCGAGATTATGGATTCCGGATGGACCAGTTTCCACGAGTTCGCCCCCTTAACTCCGAAATTGATGATCATTTTGCGGAGCTTCCTGCTCCCAGTGCCTGAAGAGGACAGCTATCCGAGAATAAAAGCAACAAGGGATGCGCAGCGCAAGATGGCCGTTGATGATTGGTACGGGGCCAGCCAGCAGTCGCATCTGGCCGACTTGCCCATAAACAAGCCACGCAACAGCTACAGCCATATCGTGAACGGCCAGGTGCGGCTTCTGCCGGGCGAAGATGGAGTGAAGCGAAAGACGGACAAGTTCTGCTTTTCGTTCTTCCCGATTGGCATGGAGCACGTCAACAAGATCAACCACATCCTACTCGATAACTCGTATCGATGCTCGAATATCGTCTTCGCTTCCAAAGACACGTTCTTCACGACATTGGAGTGGTACATGACCTATAACGGCGCCCTCGGCAAGGCAATCACCATAGATTCGGCGGATGAGAGGCGCAAGTTCCTCACAAGACTCGCTGCGCTCATGAAACTTCTGGGGTCGACAAAGGAGCCCGTGTGGACAGACAACGCGGCTAAAGTCATGTCAGCCTTTGATAAGATGAACGCCCTCCATCGGTCGCTGCAGAGAGGTTTGCTAGATTGGATGCTTACCGCTAAAAAGGAGCACCAAGAGAGCCCTGCTCCACCTCGAGGGCCGAAATTTGCTTATATGTCTGCTGGTAGGGTGACTCGAATAAGCTTGCCTTTAATATTAACGGAAAATCGCAGAAGCTAACGGGAATCTTATACAGGTGGTTCCAACCTGACGTTTCTAGAAGATATGAGCACTGCGGATCACATG
The DNA here is from genome assembly GCA_022495085.1 of Xylaria sp. FL1042. NCBI lineage: Eukaryota > Fungi > Ascomycota > Sordariomycetes > Xylariales > Xylariaceae > Xylaria > Xylaria sp. FL1042. The sequence goes on from MU380148.1 coordinate 182,463, forward strand.
TTGAAGCAGCGGATCAAGATAGATGTCCAGTCTCAGGGGCAGCCAGAGGCTATTCGAGGCCGTAATCGCGAGCGCCTTATTGAAGAATATCTAGTATCGTATCCTTCTAGGATAGTGTTTTTCTTCGTGAAAAGGGTAAGATTGATGGTTCTAAAGCGCAATGACGAAGGGTATCTTCAGAGAGTAATAGATGGCGATCTTCCACCGTCGGAGGATCCGGAAGACGTCATTGCCCAAGGCAAGCATATCCATTCCTCCCCAGTCATTCTATTTCAGTCACCCTGTGTAGGTCATGTTTGCTTCTCGTGATGAAAAGCCCTCTAAACCAAGAATTCCGTTGAACTAAACTGGGGTAGCTCTGCATGACAAGATGACCCCCGAGAAACTCAATCGACTGATGTATAATACCGCAATGAACGATATCGAGAGAGCAAAAAATCCGATTCCCGAACACGAGCTTTGGAAGACGCCGATTCCGAGCCTCGAAGGAGCTCAGCGGTTAGGAATGATCGGGAAATTTGTGTTTGGTGTTCCAGGATTGTTAAAAGAATGTGGGATTTCCGAAGTTGAAAAGCTTGCTTTGACTCAAGAGAAGATAATCAAGCGGCAAGACCTAAAGAGGATAAAAGGACTCCCGTATCACTTTATTAGCGATGGTCAGAAGACTGAGCTTTTGACCAGGATCATGGTCAAGCCGATATTCCATGGGGCCCTAGCTAGTATTGTGGCGGACGACTTGCTGCCAATACTGGAGGACGTCTTATTCAAGACCTCTTACCCTACTCCGCCCATGAAGTCTCCTATCTGATTACTCTACTGGGTAAATTGGACTTCAGCGAAATTTTGGAAATTTGACAGAAGTTTGATCTCAGCGGTATATTTCATCTGGGCATTCTATCCCAATATAATGTTACACCTAACGAAAATAGCGTTAGAAGTCTTATCGATGCTTTCTTGTTAATGTCCCTATTTCCTGTAGATCATTCACGCCCAACGCCTATGTTAATTTGCCAATAGCTAACTGGCGATGATGAGAGCACGCAACCTGACAGCAGAAGAGAGTCGGCGCATAATTATTGTAGCAAAGAACACCTTCACCCCACCAATGCGCGGTGGTTTACTCTGGCACAGCAACGTGTAGCCCATTAGGTGCCGCCCCATTATCCGCATCAATTACGTCTGAATTCTCCTGAGATTCCTCCTCAAATTCGCTTTCAGATACTGCCTCGATGCTCCTGATGTCACGCCATACGATACGAGGTCGGAAGATCTGCTCAACGGCAGTGATTTCGTCCAGCATGCCGGGGTACCGCTTCATGTGTTCCATTAAGTAGTCGGGTTCTAACTGTGTGGGATCGAAGGACCCGAAGTTGTCAACGTCTCCCACAGGTCCCCGTAAATGAGAGCCCCGAAGAGCTCTCAGACTCTTCTTCGATTTCCCCTTCGGTTTCCCCTTCAAGTTCCACTTCAGATTCTCCTTTGGGTTCTCTTTCGGCTTGGCAACCCGACGAATTGACCTAAGCTGAGCCCAACTCGTTTGCAAAAGTATGATTACTAAAAGCCCTAGGATGGCGGCTTCAACCTTGGAGACTGTGAGCGTGGAATCCATTTTGATGTTGTTGTAGTTTGTGAGAAGACTAGGGAAGATATTAATCTAAAGGATGATCCGTTGTGGTGTCAAGGTCTTTTAGCTTCTTTAATGCCAGGTGGAGAGATTAGCGGCTGAGCATACCAGAGTTTCCAGTCACTTAAATTACCTGTCTCGCTTTTAACCCTTTTGGAGATTGTCTCCATTCAATGGGTAAGAATTTCCGGTTGATAACGTCGAAGATGATGTTGACGTTGGGAATTGGGATCGCTGTTGCGCCTCCTGTGTCTGTGTGTCGGTAGAAATTGAAAGAGGACGGAAGCAGAAGATCGGTGTAGCAGGAGACTTAAATCGGGCCACTCTTTAATAACCTAGTATTATTACACCTTATGGCTTATCCTCTGTTTCCTGAGTCTCAAGCGTGAAGCCCGTGGGCCCAACTTTGACTTTCCATTGATACTCCGACTAAAAGCATCCTAATGTCAAAATTGGCAGCTTGTTATTGTTTGTCACAAGCCAGGAGAGTTATTAGCTAAATAAGACATGCTTCGAAGGAGGCAAAATACAGTTATAGTCGCAAAATTAGATACCCTCTTTAAGAGTATGAATCTATAGATTGGCTTAACTATCTGACCTCTCTAAATATATTAGCTATTATGGCCACCTTTGGGGATTTTGAATTCGAAGACGAGATGGCCTCATAGCCCTTATATCGTCTGTGCTATAGTGGTATAGTGGTGACTAGTCTGGATGTTAAAAAGGAAGAAAAACAAAGAGAGAAAAAGGAGTCTCTTGAGATTGTAAGGCAGATGTGAGACTCTCACTACACGGGGCCATGGACAGACTACGAGCTCTGAGATATATGCGATTATTGAACGAAATCTAAAAGGTATGATATGAGACCTGAATTTCATTTATTTCGGGTTACAGTAGATGAGATATATTTATTCTACCTTTTACATGGATAAGGAAACTACTGGAGATGGTCACCTTCAAAATGAGATACGCTACTGTGCGAGTACAGTGCAAATCAAAACCTACACTACCAAGATGCCTCGGCTCATTCAACAACCCTGAAAGTGTCTATGAACCTACCTAGGTTTGAGATACAATACAAAAAAGTACGATTGTTCAAGAATTCAACATACAGTATCACGAATAGGATAGAAATCGGACATACTATTTCCCCACATATTATTTCATAGAGTATCGATAGAACCAATGGAGGTCAACAATTTGTTTGACGTTAAGGTAAGCGAGTAATCCGTTACACTCACGATGTTCAATACAATCATGAAGCGCCCACCACGAGAGCTTCACAGCTCACATTGACCTTCTACCAAACGCTATAACTAACTGACTGAAATAGGGCAAAGTCGTCTTAGTAACAGGAGGTCAGCACCCTCCACTTCCTAAATACCCCCAAGCCCAAGTGCACGCACCCACCACCCTACGCACCCCTCTCACCAACCAGGTTAGGTAGCTAACCCGCTCCAGGTGCCCGAGGCATAGGGCGCATGATAACAGAAGGCTTCGTGACCAACGGCGCAAAAGTCTACATCGCCTCACGCTCGTCCCAAGCCTGCCACGCCACCGCCGCAGAACTAAGCGCCAGGGGCCCGGGCTCCTGCGTGGCTCTCCCCGCGGACCTCCTCAAGCTCTCGGAATGCGAGCGCCTGGTCTCGGAGCTGCGCGCGCGCGAGGACAAGCTCCACGTCCTCGTCAATAATAGCGGCGCGGCGTGGGGTGCGCCGCTTGAGGAATTCCCCGATGAGCAGTGGTCGCGCATCCTCACGCTGAATCTGCAGCGCGCTTTCACGCTCACGCAGATGCTGCTGCCGATGCTGGAGGCTGTGGGCGCTGAGTCTGATGGCGAGAGGCCTGCTGCTGTGGTTAATATCGGCTCGATCAATGCGTTGAGTGTGCCTAATCTCGAGGTGAGTGGATGTTATTCATATGGAGGTGAAGGCGTTGATGTCTTGGCCGGCTCGGTAGGGAAGACCGGTTTAAGAATAGCGGAGGGCCCCGAAGACGGGGGAATGTTTCTCATCTTTTGCTAAACATACATAGCTACCGATTTATATGTTCAATGCACTGACGAGGTCACACAGAATTACAGCTACAGCGCCTCGAAGGCGGGCCTGCACCACCTCACCCGACACCTATCCCAGGTTCTCGGTCCGAAGGGTATCACGGTGAATACACTTGTACGTCACCCCCATTTCCCTTTAGACACGCTGCTCCCGCAGCTATGTAACCAGGGAGCTATCATCACCGACTGATATCACCGTCTAGGCATGCGGACCTTTCGACACGAAAATGATGGCCTTCTCGATGAAGCATTTCCGCGAGGCCATCGAGGACGGGAACCCGATGAAGCGGCACGGTCGGCCCGGCGACGTGGCTGGCGCATGCATTTTCCTCGCGAGTCGCGCCGGGTAAGTCTCCGCTTCTCTCCTCTTCTCTTGACCGAACCTCTTGCTACATTAATTACATCACCCTCCCTCCCCCTTTTCTTCCCCGGTAACAGCCGGAAATTCACATGTTGGATCGATCGGTCGATCACAATGACAGATGGTGCTGACGCCTCTTTGTATCTAGATCGTACGTCAATGGGGCTACTATCAATGTCGATGGTGGTGTTCACCTTGCGGCAAAAATGTGAGCCCGCCAGTCGGATCTAGTTCCACGTATTTGCCGGCCGAGAGAATATCGACAATTAGTAGGTACTTAGGTAGGTGTGATAATCAGGGGAAGAAATACGCGAGCATCTCCAACTGACGGGCCAGGTTGGCGAGATTAAAGAATTACTTAATTGGTCGTCTAGCACATCGTCGGTTACGCATCTAAATTTTACCGGCTCATCTACTCTGGCGGAAGCCGGCTTTTGAGTAGTTTTACAAATTCTATGATACATATTGGTGTTGCTATCGTTTGAGGTGGTGCTCAACGCCTCTGTAAGGTTTATAGAACAACCGAATAAATCATTAAATCTCGTCATCATTATTTCCCGGACACAGTCGAAGAGACTCTAGTATATCAACCACATTCTGTTCTAGGCCCCCAACATCTCTGAAATATTCTATTGCGATGGCTCACGAGACGGGGGAATTCTTTCAGAATGTCGTTCAATTGCCGATTCTCCCAAGCTAGGTCGTCATGCAGAATAAGGTGGCTGTAGGAGAACACGGTCGCATCGAAGAGTCCTGGAACCGCGCTGCTGAAGAACCAATCCTCGTCACCCAAGACTGCATCCAGAGCGCGGAATGCCTCTTGTACCCCCCTGTATAGATCTACTGGATTTATAGCGTCTCTACTTGTAGATTTAAGTATCTCCAGCTCAGCGGCGCGTCTTAATTGGTATAGTATCGTGGCCCTGACTGGTCGCGACGAGGTTGTAGGCACGATGTAGAGATGATCAAGGAGGTTGGCGTTTGCGGGAGATAGATATAACGTGTAGAGCCAGGCATTTCGTATTCGATGGTCAAGGAGCGACTCGTAGGCTTCTACTCTCGCACCTAGATCACGCGGGGGCTTGGATTTGCCATTATCGATACCATACTGTTCCAGCTTATTCGACGGAACGGGCCTCTGCGATTTGGAATTGTTGGGTGTGGATGGTGGTAGGAGGAAGGGCAATGCGCCGGTAGGAGAGGCGTGGTTGTTTGAGGAGCGAAGGCAGAAGTCGACACCGGCGAGCTTGAGGAACGTCTGTCGTACAACATTAGCTCAGCAAATCAAATAGGAGGGATCGAGTTCCGGGTATGTAGAGCTTACCTGCCACTTCAGACAGGATGGATTGAAGCTCGGCAGCCCCTTCAAAGCGTCCTCGTCTGATATAAAAACGTAGAGCGTCGGCACATCTCGAATATCGGGCGAGCGAGCAGGTAGCTCGTTGGGGGGGTACGTCAGCAGTGGAAATGTCTTGAATAGCCGGGCGAGGGGAGCTGGTATTGTGAACCAACCAGAAGACTCTGGAGAGCGCGGCCTTAGTTTTGGTCCCTCTGCTGTGTTCGGCATTGTGAAGGGAGAGAATTGCAGCGGTACCGGTACAGCAATTCCAGGTTCTGGAGCTACTCCTCTTCGCCAGCGCTCTTGCTACCCAAAGGCATTGACTGAGAAGAAGCAACCACCAATTGCGCCTATCGATAAGACCCAGCAGTCTATTAAACCCTGGTTCTGGCCGGGTAAGCTTTCCGCGAACGGGCCGGCTTACAGCTGGTGAACATGTCATCTATCTAGGTCCGGCACTCACCGGGGGAAACCTTGGAACTGGCAGGGACCTAGATCAGCCACATAACGCCTCCCCCTCTCTATCAGTCCCCGAGTCACTCAGCTAGCCATTCTATTGGTGGCCTAGCTCCTCTGGGGACCAACCATGATCCTAACGACTGTCTGTGCAGTGCAGCGCTGCCCGAAATTCTGTTGACGATATTACCAAGCAATCTACTAACCTAGTAAGTACCGTACAATACGACTGCATACTGTACGCACATGCAAATGCAGTGTTTACCTAATACCTACTAACCTACTTATGTAAGGGCATCTATACGTAGATACGCTGCACGCACATACATATACTGCGTATGGCACGACTGAACGCATAAACGACTATGTAAGAACGGTAATACTTTGTAGTCATCCGCCCAACAACGGCTCTTGCCGCAATCCGATCGCAGAATGAGGACTGTTTTTGGCGTTCGTGGCGGCCGCGCGTGCATTGCATGCCCGACTCGCATGGAGCGTAGCGTAAGGCGGGGGGATACGGCACCAGTACGGGACCAATACGGAGACCCTGAGGAGGGGAGAACCCTGGACGGGGGCACCCTACTCTGCTCTGCTCTGGCTCTTTGTTTGAGTCAGCCAGCCTCTTTTACAGCCTGTTCGACAGTATTACATAACGATGCCGTCGTGCCGTGGCAGACGCTCGCCGTGCCCAAGAGTTACCTGCAGACTACCTATCAGGCTATCATAGACCCAGGCTCATCTCTGACTCAAAGGCTGCGTGAGGGCTGCGTTGAGGGTTGCTTAAGGGTCACATCCCGCCAGAAATTGTCCTCTTCCCATGTTCGCCGGGCACCCGTCTGCATCGCCGCGCTCCACCATTGCGGTCCACGCTGTGACGTGGGGCTGACGTTCGGATGCAGAGGATGAAATCTTTCATGTTGTCATCTGGCTTGGTGTGGCTCGAGATGCTGCATGCAATGACTTGTGTCCTTACTTCATGATGTCTCGGACTAAACGACGTATGCTAACGACTGTTTACTACCTACGTATACATAAGGCACAGCAAGCTAGAGCTCCCATCTCACTGTACGTAGTAGTGTAGAAAGGAAAAAAGACCGAATAATAGCAATGAAAGTAAATAAATATTCCGATTGGAAAATCTAGTGTAGATGCCGCGACGTTAGACTGGCGTCTCTTTGCGCCTTGGCTTTCGGGCCTTATTTATTACCTGACCAACAACGCTTTGTGAGCGGAGATGCGACAACTGACGCACCCAAGATTTCCAAATAGCTCCAATATGAGCACACCTTCCCGACCGGCTTGCATGGGATAATTGTCCTGGTGAACCCCAATGTTTCAGCCCGCTAGTGGAGCGAGGGCACGATGCAGCGATCGTCGTCTTTCTCCTTAACCTCTCCTCTCTACATTAGTAGCTACCTACCTAGGTAGCTTGGAGCATACTACACTAGTAGATCGTAAATAAATCATCGATGGTTATAACTATGGCCAGCGTGACGAGTGGACATGACGAGGCGAATACTGAATCCTCTCTCAGGTGCCTACCTAATATGTCACGATGAATACGCTATGCTAGTAGTCTACAACCAAGGCTCATCCAGTCCGGCCCAGTTCCTCTTTGAGTCCACACCAACTCTCATGTCGTGTTACCTGCTACCTACTTGACATTCGTCAGCCTTTGCCCGCCGGCTTATCGCTCAGAGCGGCAATATACAGTTCTTGATCAATCCCTCAATGCTGTGACACGATGATATGTGTAGATCGCACACAGTATACCTGGACCACCTGAAATCATGTGTGCGTACGTCAAAGGAGACCCAATCATCTTGCATACTCTTGTTGGAGTCGTGTGTTTAGATAGGAAACAGACTAGTGTAGTGTTGTTGAAACCCCGTTTGACGAAAACAACTAGGTTAGTACAGACTACACCGGATTCTGACCGGATTCAGCGCGGCTTTGCTGGTACCAACAACCCCTCGCACTGATGCTCCTTGGCCTTCCGCGAGGACGATAATGATAATGATGAAAAATAATGAAATAAACTAGGGTGCGAAAAAAAATCTAAAGAATGGTCAAGGAAGAAGGAAGATACCTACTGAGAGCAGCGAAAGGAAAACCCATTTCAAAAAGCCAAGCCTGTCAAATTTCAATTTCATCCGAGCTATGATCAATAACGCAAATCGTCCTCGCAGCCAATTAACACCTGTTACCGATTTCCCTTTTCGGACTATAATACCTAGCACGATATACTTGCTTACATACAAGTAGTTAGATGGTCACAGGGATTTTGGCAAGGGCAGGAATTCCGGGAGGAAAGTACCCTTGACTCGTACTGGGGGCAGTAGGGGGATGTACTATAGTGTAGTATACGTATGTGGTCTTGCTCCGTCAACCATCTTACACTGCCAACATTACATACAATGATGTATGTGTATACTCCTAGATGTGCAATATCCCTACCTGGCAACTGGTACTTAGTGTAGGTAGGTAGCAGGTATAAGTCATATCAACAAAGACAACCTCGCACTGCCCTTTGGTCTCTTTTTCTTTTTTCCCCCAGTCTTGCCTAACCACTTTCATCACGATTTGTTACATGTGACTTAAAATAAGAGACATATACCAAAGCGTGCACTCTCCGTATTTGCAAAGATAAATACCTGTCGTACGACGTCGTGCCATCATAAGGTCTGTTCTTTGTCTACACTACTCATCATATATCTTGCACTACACATTGCCAGCGTGTCATCCGCCGTATCAACCAGACCAGCCGAACCAGACCAGCCGAACCAAACCTTATTCGACTATAAGCGTGCCTACCAACCATCCTGATTCACATTGTGCACTCAACCGACGCCATAGCATAAAGGTCGAAGCTTTTCCCCCTTTGCGACCTTTGCCTTTTGTGCTTTGTGCACTGACTTCATCCACGAACAACCACACGGACGCACTTATACACAAGTCAAAAACACACCATCATCCACCCATCCACTTATTCATCCAAACCACCAACTGTCACCGGCGGCCTACCCTATATTTGGGGTAAAATGACACCACTATATCTTTGCGCATCTTCAGCAGCAGCAGTAGCTGCTGCTGCCACAGACTCCTCGACATCATCCATGTCGTCGGCTCCCATCTCAGACTCCACAACTAGACGGCCCAGCAACGTCATCATGCACCGTCCTAAGCCCAAGAAGAAGAAGACGCACAGCACCGATCCTTACCTACGCGACTTCACCCTCGTGGCGGAGGCGGCTCGACGTGCCCAGATGTCCCTGATGATGCGAGACATGGAGAACGTCAGTATAGCGCCATAGACGCCCGAATATCCGCCCACCCTATCCTATCCTATCCAATCTACTGCGCTTGCTCGTGTGCTCGACGGAAAGCACCTCTTTGCATTACTACCTACGCTTTGTGTGTTTCTTGTCCCCTCTCCCGCCTGGTGCGCTATCCCCTTCCCAGGTGCTGTCAGCCACGAACAAGCGCAATGCAAGATTCGACTGGGGTTGTCTCGTCCCGAATAAGTTTTGACTCGCCCTCCATATGCGCGGGTCGTATAGCTCCACGTGCCCGTGAACCGGGGACCAGGCGCTTGTCCAGGCCAAGGAAAAATAACAAATCTAATCCCTAGTGTAATCCCTACCTACCAACCAAACCTACCATCATCTCAGCTCTGTTTCTCCAACCTTTTTGCTTTTTCAGGGTCACAAGGTCACCGTTGTTATTATTATTACCATCATCATTTTTATTCCCCAACTTCTATCTATCTTATTGGCATTGCGGTCTATTCCAGGAGTTCGCGATGCCGGGCATATAATGTTTTTACTCGAGGGACGGAAACGACATCCCCAACCCCATCCCCTACGTCATCGTGGGTGAATGATCTACATATTATTACCGGAAAAGACGACTTTTTCTTCCTGCGAGCATTGGGGAGAAATGGGGAAACGAAAGTCTCAAGCCTCTTGGCATGCATACGGATGGTGGAACTCAGATTTGGAACCGGGACACTAGCAACCTGGATCTGGAACTACGACTCGCGCTAGATTCACATGTCCCTTCGCCCTCGAGAAACTGGAATTCCCCAACAACGCGGACGGAGAGCGGTACAAGAAGCGCAGGTCTGGGGCACAGCAGCTCCAATACGACCAATTACGTAACTTGACGACCCTGGAAAGAAATGGGAATGGAGAAAGGTTACCCAGGTTGTTTTGGGTTGTGATGTGTGTCTCGGCTGCGAGGAACGAATCCAATAGGACACAGACTCGTGACACTGACTGAGACCGAAGTGACTTTAGGTGCTGGGCTCGCTAGTCTACTCTACACTAGGTCGGGTATCGAATGCCCAACAGCATGCATAACTCACAGTATCAATAGTGATGTGGGGGCGGAAACAAGAAAGGGTTTCTTTCTCCCCCTCCGGGTCCAGTCCGAGATTCCGTAATTGAGGAAAGAGTAGACAGAAGTTTCAAATGAAAATCAGTAACAAGCCAAACGAGCCTATCGTACTTAGTGTGTGTGGTATATGCCGTCTCGTGCTAGAAGCAGTGTAGCGCAATGTTCATGCAAATTTGAAATCCCCGAAGCCTTACTTATGGATCGTTGGAGCACGTAACGTGCGTCTGTCTATATGAGAAACGATCATGAGATCGCAAAAAGGCTTTTTTGGCCCTTGCAAACAAGGGTGCGCGCACCAGACACAAGGAATTGGGACGGCGATTCTCTCATGCAGTTTGGTGTAAGCCGGGTCCGGTTCCCCAGCAGCAGCGAAGAAGGTTTCCCCCAACCAAGTACCTACCTAGGTACTCTCTACGCTACATAGTAGACCTAACCGATGACGCGGGTTGGTCCCTAAACCACCTATTCATCATTCGCACTAAGTAAGGGAAATATAGATTAGATAAGTCGCATGAGACCCTGTTCCTTCCTCACAGGATCATCGCTTCGGGTAAGGGGCTATCCACTCGCGAATACCAATGCCGGTAGCGCTATAACAAATACCAATCTCACCCTGAAGTGTCTAAGCAGAAAAAAAAAAAAAAAAAAATTTCTACACGACGTACTAATCCTGCTTCTTTCGTCTATTCTCCCAAGCCCGAAATTCATTTTCGAGCAGTTTTTTCTTTCGGGACTTCACTTTGCCGCATGGGGATATACCGTACCTACATTACCTAGCGGTGTAAGGGGGCCGGGCCGTTTCGCGAAGCGAATGCGAAATGTCCGATGAATAGGGGAAGCGAGGATTTGAGCTTCACTGTTCTTGATGAGCATCTAGTGTAGTAGTACGGAGTAGGTAGGTAGGTATACGCTACTAACCTGGCTATAGCATATCCATATGATAGTACGGTCGTCGATCTTGTGCGCTCGGTAACAGCAAAACCAGGGGTTGCCGTTTCGCATATTCACCGCTAAACATCAAAATCTAGAATCGCGTACCTTATCTTCTAGGTAGTATATGCACCACTACTACTCTGACCCATGATCGCCAGCCTCATTCTACACTAGTGCAATGTATAGAAGCGAGGCCCTGCGACTATAGTATACTACCCTTCAGTTATTAAACCTCCCGGGACCCCAGGCTCTCTCATTTCCCAAATCGACGTCTCTAGGTGCGAAGAACCAGAGCCCCCTGCATTCACCATCCTCCTCAGGTCACACCCGGTATCGCCTATGTTACCGACATCGGGATTCGCTTCCGGGAAGGAACAAAACCCATATTCTCGAAGGAAGAAAAAAAATTGGCAGACCGAAAGGATCGCAATCACATCACATTGTGCTTATCTCCTTCTCAACGGGCATTGAGGATATGGTCATGATTGCGCGCGCAGCGGTAACTCCGACAACGCAAGGCTGTCTGTCACCTCGCTTGCTTCCCCCCCTTGCTTCTTTCCATCCTTCTAGCGGCGCGCAGATAATTATAAGCTGAAACGCCTGTTCATCAGGTATATATGCAGGAAGAATCCCATCGCCGGCAGGCAAGAATCCACATTCCCTACCCACGTGGTAGGGCCTACACGTTGAATTAGGACGGATGGAGCGCATAAGGCACCGTCGGTGTAGGCAAGGTGAGATAAGATATGTAGGACTCTCGAGGATACCTATCCTAGTAGATAGGCACCTACCTACCTACCTACCTACCTACCTATACTACCTACATACAGATATGCAGGAATGCAGGAATGCAGCGCATATCTGCGGCGCGAAGTCCATAGCCGGCAGGCAAACTGTGGGAGAAGAAATGGTATAGAAGGTCTTGCTCCGTGGAGATGGGTCCATGTAGTCTCGGTGTTTAGATGTGAGGTCGCTACTACGTACACTACCGTAGGTTAAATCCCCCGTCTCTTTCTTGGCGTGAGATTTCCGAACCGAATATCGTCGCCCGGGTAGGTAGCTAGATTGGCGAAGCTAGATTACCTCCAACGTCTGCTACGAAAACCACAGAGCATGCGTCAACCTACTTGTTATCTACTCTACTGCGCAAATCGCTACTCTTCCTTCCGCGAGTTCCGGTATCTTTCATACTTATGTTACGTTTCGTACATTACGTCGACTACGTCCCAGGAACCCATCGATCATGAAGTTGAAGGTTGCAGGGAGGAAGTGAGTTGGGGTCGTCCACAACATACCTACATACCCTACATGCATAACTACATATAGTCCGAAATAGACAGGCGAAGGAATGATCCAGGTAGAGTATCTCAGATCACCCAGCTGGAGGGTTGCGTAAGACGGGTTGTGTGACCCGAGCAATGTATGATCGCAGGACGAGTGTGCATACTTAGTATGTGCCCTTCTTGGGTAAATGAAACCCGCGCCCGCGCCCCATGGGAACGAATTGGGTCACATGATGCACGAATCCATGTAGTATCTACGTAGTAGAACAAAGGAACATCTCCCTAGACGGCTCCGAGTCTGGAGCGGCCCAGCATAATGGGAAGACGCGATATGATGTAATATGGCGCAGATTGCTCAGCCCATCCCATCCCCAACCCATCCCATTGAAGGGCGTCTGCGCCGCACGGCCGCCTACGGGGTCCCCAGGTTTCTCACGACGGATACGACGAATCCCGCTTGCGATAACGGGGGGTTGGTTGCCAATAATAGGATGCGATCCACGGAGTCGGAAACCACTATATTGTGCATGACAAGAGAAATACGGGTTCGGTCAGGAAATATACTTCTCAGGCAGGTTGCTCAGCGTTTTACGCATCCTTGGCGCTTAGTTAATCGAGAACAAATGTGCTATGTCTTATTAATGCTGCTGAGATTATGTAACACCAGGCCAGTCTGTAGGCACAGCAGTCTAACTCCGACCATTGACGGCAGTAAGACCCGGGCGGAGTATAACATCGAGCCTAGAATGAAACCCCATATGCCACAAGATGTGGATTATGACCGAGCTAGACATTCGCAGCCGATTTTCTTCCGACATGCTTTAACTTGAGAACGTTCATCTTTACACCGGAAAGGGGGTATGTAGCATACGTCTGCTAGTAGGAAAAAGTCGCACATCATCTGGCGTTTACATAGTGATCGTGTTATTAGTAAGTCGGTAAGCTCGCCAAGTAAAAGAACGGAAAGACTGCAGGGGGTGAGAGAAACAGGTAGCTAGGCATATTCATAATGTAATCAAGCGTATTGCTCACGTCCGAAGAAGAAGGTATAAATGCGAGAGCTGAAGTGTCCCTTATCAACTGAGCTAGAGAAATTCAAGTCTGCTCCTAATGAAGCTTAGTAAATTCGACGTGGCAACATTAGGCTCATCTACGACAACGTAAAAGAATATTAGCTAGATTATATAGTCCTATCAGAGGCGCTCAATAATATCACATTGTAGTAGTATAAGGGCGCAGCATATAACGGAATAACTCCCATATACACTGTCAAGCTGGTTCCGCGAAAAAAAAGAAAAAAGAGAAAGAAAAACCTTATATAATAGTTTAAACTTGAAGTAAACCGTGATTATTACCGCCCCGTCAACAAGCAATAATAAACGCATATAAAAGAGCTCCAAGAATGTTTCGCGGAACTAAATATGGTCGCACATTTGAGCCGATTTCTTGATTACCTTTTTCATTATTCTAGATGGAGACGTAGCCAAAGGATCGAAGATGACACAACTAGCTTTTCAAGATCAAACGCTTCATGGGGTTCCCTAAACCCAAGGAGCTTGATTTAAAGCGCTATTAGGAACTTAGTATGGGAGTCTGAGCTGAGTCATCGTGGCCGGTTGAAGCGGTGCGGCGGCCCCGCAGATTCTGCCAACCAACCATGTAGCAGTCGGGCCACTGTTTTACTCTTAATGCCTGGGTCCTACGATGGTGATGCCTGCGATAATAAGGGACACAATGGTAGGGTTGCGATCGCGATAATGGTAACACTGGCGATGCGAAAACTCGCAGGCAGCTAGCAAAAGCTTTGTCAGCTAGATTTCACGTCAAAGGCGCCCTAATCACAACCTAAGGCCCCACACTAATACAATATGATATTCCAAAAATCTATTTCATTTCTGACACTCAGCATTATTAATAAATTGAAATCATAGTTTGACACGGCGTCAAAAAACCAAAATATATTTTCACATAAGTCTGGTATTCTTACGGTATAGGGGCCTTTAGAAAATACTTACATATCAACTAGAGTTGCTAACATCATTTCAGGGGCAAACCTATATACTGGAATGGTGTGGGTGAGAAGTGAAGGAATATTTAGCCACCTGGTGGCTGAATAAGGGGTTTCCGGGAGCATGAATAGAAGAAATTACTACCTTGAAGAAAACGGAATAGACAGGCATCAGCAACACACGAGATTTAATTGCGAATTGACGTATTTTAATGAGATCACCACGTTCCCCGTTGAAAAATCGTGAATTATGAACTCGAAGGCCTCGGGAAGTGTAGGTGTTGGCCTATCTCCTGCAGGTGGGCGCTGGTCTATGGGGTTCACTTTAATATCTGACGAAATATTTAGAAATAGCTTACTTTTGGCTCTTATTCAAGTCCATAATGGCATAAATACAGCCACACAAACGGAACCCCAACTTGCTGCTTTGTCTGGTTCCAAAGGAGGAGGGGAATATCGCAAATAATATTGCTGCCTTTGTCGGTTGCCGTTATTTACCCCTATTTCCCCTGTACCTCCCCAACGATGAAACCGCCAAGAAAAGTGATCAAAAGTTGAGCGGTCAGGAGCACGAGGGGCATGGAATTGCCAGTATTCCCTCATCCCCATCCCTAGGATAATCAGATCTACGGGTGTATTGCCGGATGGACGCGATCCGATAAGCGGTAACCAGGAGGGGAGATAGAATCGACGTCCATCGGATACTGCATCTCACCTTCATAGGTACTTCGAAGAGAAATGGACGTGGCTAAGTGGTTGTGTGACTGCTTTCTCACCAAGTTGATTGAGTTTATACATGATTTTAAGACAAGCCGCTAGATGGGTGAAAATATTAGCAAGAAAGACTTGGGGACTAAGAAGACTCAAAAGATAGAGTGTCAGATGGTGATTATTGCATGGGAGCATGCGTGCATACGGGAGACCACCTATGCCATGACCGTGAAATGCAATGCTCCTTTGTAAACTATATTCGTATAGGCATGAAGGCGTATCGCATCAGACCTCGGATGTGAAGTAAATGAAGCTATTCAGGCAACCAAGATATTAAGCTGAACGCTGAAACAGAGGGTCCAAGGCTAAAGGGAATTCTGTACATATAGCCTAACTCCCAGGAGGCCATGAGAGTCGTCTGGGTAGTCGAGGGATCCATGCAATCATAAGAATATTATTCTCATACTGAGTTATCCTCTAAGCCCTATATACAGCCTTCGTGATAGTGATGTTCATTACGAATCTCTTCTACGCTTAACCTCCTCGCCGTCATTCACGTCATCGAAACTCCTTGAGAGCAATATCGTCCTCTTCCACCGCAGTGTTGTCTGATGAAGAATGATCGTCGTTAGCTGTTAGCGCTGCTGTCGGCACCGGTGTATACCTAACAGCCGAATCTGGACTGTTCCTCAACCGGCTACCGGGCTGCTTCCCTACGCCCAGCCATTCCACAACAACAAAACGAGCCAAGCGGATGAACGACTCGTCAATAACGCGCCAGAAGTAGTCTGATGCTATTATGTTAAAAATGTTGCCAACGATATACCCGACAGCAAACGCGGAGTTTTTGGACCAGCCATATTTATCTTGCAAAACATCGTAAATAGGGTTGCCGACATGGGTATGTCCTAAACCCTGCAGTAGGTAATACGCGTAGCTGATCTCGCCAAGATACTTAAGAAAACTGACGGATAGAACCTTTTGCAACAGCGGTAGCTGCTCAAGCCCCCAGAGCATCAAAAAGGCGCCGATAGTGCCCCACCACCATACCCAGCCCCCTACCGGCTCTGGCGAGCCGTGGTTGGAATCAGGGCGCCAGCTTGAGGGCGTCAATTCCCAAAGAGAGCGGTAAGGTTGTGCACCATCTGGCATGGATTCGGGCCAGCTGCATAATAAGAGGCCGAAGACTACGCAGAACACGGCCGGTACGATTCTCAACCATTTGCTCAAACGCAGAGGTCGTCTGAAGAGGCGGGAGATGTCGTCCGACAAGGGTGCAAATCGCAACTCAGCTAGTAGCATACCACCCATAGCGCATGCGACATCCCAGCGGCGACTACAATAGACCGACCAGCCTGCGACAAAGATAATGATGGCCTTCCGGCCGACGGTAGACAGCGTTGCGGTCGTGGCTATCATCAAGAACATGACCAATGACAGTCGATACTCTACGCCTAGAGTCCAGGCCTGCCCAAAATGCCGCGGCAGAGGCCTAAGCCTTGGCCACTGTGACGATAGGAGTTAGTAAATTCTCCTTTTGGTGCCATCTAGGACATATAGAGAAGCCTCATAATAGAACTTCGGGGGGGGGGGGGGGGGGGGGGGAGGCCCCGGTGGGAACAAAAGTTGTACCGGACCAAAACGGTAACCGCCCAAGCCCCAAATTTAAAAAAAATAAAAAAAATTATTGGGGGTTTTTTTAAAAA
>MU380148.1:199347-215049 GCA_022495085.1 Xylaria sp. FL1042
CCCCCCCCGCCCCCCCCCCCCCCCCCCCCCCCCCCCCCCCCCCCCCCCCCCCCACGCGCAGGAGGTCACATACGTGGTACGGATCCATGACGGTAACGGCCGAGAGCCAGAATTTATACAAATGAACGAAAATATTAGGGGCTTTGTGATCCATCTCACCCCAGGGCACGTAGTAGGTGACAAATGCTGTTATAAAAGCGAGCGCCAACAGAGGTCCAAATAAACGAATGGCCCGGCGCAATGTCATTGATGAAACGCTTGTTAGCAGATCGTCGTGGTTGCCTGTTTTCTCCTGCCTCTTTGGCC
Source organism: Xylaria sp. FL1042 (assembly GCA_022495085.1). NCBI lineage: Eukaryota > Fungi > Ascomycota > Sordariomycetes > Xylariales > Xylariaceae > Xylaria > Xylaria sp. FL1042. The sequence goes on from MU380148.1 coordinate 199,654, forward strand.
TATCGGGGTCGTTGATTTTGCGTAGGGACGAGTAGGACAGCACAAACCCCGATAACACAAAAAATACGCATACCATGCCTTTCCCGGCTATTAAGGCGCGTACGAAAGGTAGCTGAATGAAGTGGTCCAACTTTTTGCCGTCGTTTACTGCCCCGTATGGCTTGAATATGAAGTCGCGGTATTTATCCATCGTCATATGCTCGTTGAACACTATCCAACAGGCTAGGCCTCTTATCCCGTTTAGATATGTTGTTGACATCGTTTTCGGCAGTCGTCGCTCAGTAAGTCCCAGCGGTCGGGCGATGCAGAAAGGGAGAAGAAAAAGAAGCCATCGTAGTGTCGGCTTTCCACGGGAACGGTGCATCCAGCCATCACTCATGGATTCTGGGTCGGTTGCAGTGAGGGGCAAAGCTTCTTCATACTGACGGTCCCGACTGCCAGTAAAATCTCTCACCCATCGTCTTATATTATTCATGGCGAGGGTCTGTCGAGTGGAACAAAAAGTATCAGACAATTAACGAAAGACTGAAAAAATTAACGAAAGGCTGAAGGGCCATGGGTGGGAAAATAAAACATGAACCCCAACAGAATAAGTTTTTGCTGCCTAAGGCGTCTCGCAAAGGGTTAAAATGAAAGGATGGCCTAGTCGGTATACGGCGTATTAAAGGCTGATGTCAGCCCTTAAACATACTTAAGTGCCCAACCTAACGACTCCCGGTTAGCATTAACCCCAAGGATCTATTTTGACAGCGAGGCTATCTCATGCACTTCTTAAGGAAAACATGTTAGGCTACCTATCTTCATAAGAGCCCGTCTTATGGAAGGAGATTGTGTGGCGTAGGTCCAGACTCCAGGCGTCGGGCGGTCCATTAGTTCGATAACAGCCATCGTGAGCCATCGTGAGATCGTGTGCTGATAAGATTTTTTGACATGCTTATGAGCGGACTCGCTAAGACTAAGATCGTCTTCCGGCTGATTTGACGGTGCAAGCGCTTATCAGCCAAGAACCTCTGATGGGGACCGCCAAGAAATATATACGGTTTACACGAGATAGGATCTGCTGAATACGGTTCTTCACGTGATTTGCTTTTACAATAATGGCTACGATATACGAGGTTAAGTGGGACAAAGGTGGCATTAGATTTTCGGATGCTACCTAGAACCTCCAGTTTTGGAGGCTTTCATACGAACACCTCAATATTTGTATGCAAGATAGAGTCAGTCACATATTCTGCAACTCAATGCATTCTCTCATCACCAAATATTGCCTATCCCTGCCTATAAAACATGGCCAGTTGGCAATGGGGAGCCTCATGTCGAGACCAAGACGCCACGTTGAGCGCGGGGTCCGGCGTATGATTGGCTTCATTAGCAGGTGGGATAGAAACACGAGGGTAAGAGACTAGGGGACCTGACGGTTATGAGAACGCTTTGGGAAGCTGGGAGCGCTCGCTGCTTGGCACCATAAGATCAACGAATAGAATTTTCTAACATGAGGTGTAGTTTTAGTATACATGAAAGGAGTCCAAAAGAGTAGCTAGTTAAATATAAATAGGCAACTAAGGCTCTACTTATGAGCTATGGTTTATGGGGTTTCGCGAAAATTCCTAGTCGCTCTTGCTGTTTACTATCTGACTATATAATTAATAACGTGACCGTTTACAAGATGCCTCTGTACTCCTCAAGAGTCGCATTGTGACACCCACGGGGCTTGAGAGAGAACATACTTACACGCACGCCCTTGAGACTAGCCTATTAGACACGAGTTTTTGAAGTGTAGTATAACCTGTTTATTAATAGTATAGCTACGGAGTATATTATGCCGAAATATATTTGCCCGAGGTCGGTAGGAAAGCATTGATAGCAATCCTTTTTCTATATACCAATCAATAATATAGAGTTGTGGGTGGCAGGGTCTCGTGAATCAAATATAGATGTATGTATGTATTTTTGTCCTTGACTTACCATACATATTCCGTGTTCCATCGCCAAGATCGTGATAGTGAGTGAACCAGAATACACTTTTAGTACATCATCACGGCGCCCAACTTCAAAATAGACTCACAGTCATTTATTACAAAACTATTCAGTAAACTGTACCAGAGGGTCGACCTTGATTCCGGATCCACTCGATAATTATCCTTCTAGTTTGGATATAAGCCCGATAAAGCTGCAGGTGTTCCTTACGCTTAAGAAATCATATTTCAATGCCTGATGATACGAGTTGTAACTCTAGTGAGCATCCTTGCAATTCGTCTTCCTAGTTTATTTAAATGGCCGTTTGGTGTAGATATCCTATTCTGACCGCGCTAATGTGGTTTCCGCCAAAACTGAGATTCCACAGAGGCGGAAGAGCCCATGCTAAACTACTGAACCCCTTCCGGGTTCCAATTATTCCCTTCACTTGTAAAATTGTTATCATATGATTCCTTTCAAAACTACAACTAAAGTCGCTTCGCTCTCGACTAGCAGTAACAGCGATTGTATTCCTTAGCTCCTTTAGCCGTTCCTGTGATATCGCCATGAGCCTGACCTCCAAGTCAAAGTAGCCTGTGATTGTGTTAGATAGTAGCTTTTGATCGTACGCTTATGACGCTGTGTGTCATGGTATTTGGTTTCCAGAGTGAAGTTAGGTCACTGGTAGGTCACTGGTGAGTGCGAGTATAGGGGTAGGGCTCAATATTATTGATTCCTGGGCCTCCTCTCTAGATTTAGGGGGAGACCCAACTATTACATAGACAATACATACCTAGAGCTATGACCACCCTACTGGGCCACCCCTACCCCCCTGCAACCCCCGTCCCTGACACCGTGATTCTAATGAAAACCTACCACATACCGGAGGCGACGATGGTCCCTCGCCCACGTAGATTTTGTGCATCAGGCTATGGCCCAGACATGATCGGATTTATCCCGTCTATGCCCGCAGTCTAGGCAACTAGTATCATAAGTGTAACTCAGGCTATGAACGGAGTCGCAATTGCTCTGCATTCTTCAGGTGATAATGCCATAGAAGGGATAGAAGCTCACTTACACACGTCCATCGCCATGTCGAGGGATCGTTCGATGCGTGTTTACGGACACTTCCGTTCTTGTCCCCTCCGCCATTATCACCACCACCACCGCCATTGAATGGATGATTTGGGTTGCCATCCCCTGGTTCTTCATTTCCTCCACCCTTTCGAGGAAGTTGGCCTGCACGTTGACCATTCGAGTAGTTTGTTTCTTAACATAAACGGGGACTTTGCGGTAGAGGAAGTCCATGAGGAGGATGCCTACCGCTAAAATCATTGAGCCAGATTTGTACTCGCTCACCTTAGTTTCCCCAGAGGGTAGAAGTGAACTATCTGTACTATGTTTGATACCCATGAGTTTCTCTTCACGGTACAGACTTCACGGATATTTGTAAACTCGACTGCAGACATAAATTGTGCTTCAGTAGGCAAACACTGAAAATGTTTGCGTTGGGGATTTAAGGATTAGAAATGATGAGAAGGGAGGTAAGCAGCGTGTCATGGATTGCAGATGAGAAGGATAAAATAACTTCTGGAGGCTATGCAGATGTCACATTGTGGCTGGGTTGGCCTCGTGGACCAATAATGCTCATGATAGGAAGAAAGGGCAATTATATTCCCCTCATAGGAGAATATGTCCAATCATTGCTTATCCTTAACCTGAAACTCTGAATACATTTTGTTCATCATCTAACCTCTTATCACAACGCGGACTCCTTTGTCTTGGTTCATAATACCAATGGAATAACCCTTGCCTGTGGAGGTACAAAAGCAGCCATGGAAATATGTGGGCTACAGGCGTTACACACTGTTGATTTCCCGTCGTTTAGGGGCATTGAACGCTCGAGTGGGTTTGCTCCTACAAGACAATATTAGTCTACTGGAACAGAAGCTTTTCGAACTTGATAAGGAATACAGGAGGAGGGATGCGGACCTGATCAATAATGGATCGTTTAGAGACGATATGGAAGAGCGCGCTGCCTTGCTTGATGGTATCGCTTACCACCTAGACAGATATAGCAAGTGTGCTAGTGTGTCAATAGTATGTATTAGCTAGCTAATAATCTCTTCAGACAAGTTCCTCATCCAACAAAGCCAGCTCCGCGAATACGTTCGAGCGCCTTCTAGGGACATTCAAAGCCTGCGGACTTGGCACTCCAACCATCAGAACGTAGCAATCGACGAAGAAGAGCACAGATATCTCGAGGAGGATCAAGACCTTATGCGTCTAAGATCCCATGACAAAACACCCCTCCGAAATTGGATAGACAACTCGCTGGCTTTAAGAACCTTGAGTGTCTGGAAGAAGCAAAGCCGAACCATACCAGAGTACGACGCGAGCAATGTCTCGTACTATTCGAACACAAGTATGGATACTTTCGCCTGCGCGATGATCGTTTTTATCGGAGCTTCCATACTTATCACTCCAATTTGGATCCTTCAAGCTATTGAGAACCTACAAATCAAATTGGCCATCATTACTACCTTCGTTTTAATGTTTCTCCTTCTACTATCATTCGCTATGGCCTCCAAACCTTTTGAGGCATTAGACGCAACTGCAGCGTATGTATTGACAATTTACTGGCATGCCATCGTAATCTCTAATCACATATTAGGTACGCTGCTGTTCTCATGGTTTCCATACAAGTCAGCTCATGAGTTGGCATTCTCGGCCGCCGCAGATTACCATTCTAAACGCCTGTGCCGCCATTGGAAGATCTTTGACGTTAATGTATGTTCATACCAAACGTCGTACGAGACAATGGGTCTACACCTGAAAACTCAGTGAGGCTTCGCGAGTACTCGCACTTACACTTTACTACCATGCTGAAACTTCATTCTATTATTACTTCTCTCACTGCAGACAAACATAGCTATGGAAATGACTACATAACTTTCGGCTAAAGTAGTATTTAACATGGTAGTGCTCGAAAAGTAAACTAATATTCCTATTATACTTATACGATTGGTGGTATCATAGGCGAGGAGCGACAATATAAAGATGGTCTTGGCTATAATCAAGGGCAAAGGAGATGACGATGAAGGTCGAAATTGGTGAAACGTTACTTTGACACGAAGACTTTAGGACAATTATGAGCTATTCGACTCAAGAGAAATATGTCGATAATTAGATAGCGAGAAAAAGACATTAAGTTTCAAGAGAACCTGGATGACCTGTCGCTGAGGCGTCTTATTGTTGGTCGAGCGGCGTTCAACTAAAATCAAAAGGCTAGTCGCAGAATAAAGTGTCCTTCATTCCATTCCAATATTCGTTATATTACTTATATATTCCTAATTTATGTGAAGTAGACTATCTGGATTACCTGAAGCAAAATGGCATCGCAGAGTGAGACATTAGGGGATCTAGTACGCGGAACTTCCGGCGATAACCGGCGGCGACCGTCCAAGACGGCGATAAGATGTCGAGTTATCTGGCCGGGGTACGGAGGGATTGAGTCACCGGCGAAGCACATACAGCATAATATTGATATGGAATTGGCAAATAGGGAGAAAAGAGTTGGAGGACTAATAGTCTCTGGTGTAGAGAGACGGCATGTAGGTATGCTACCTACTACTTAGGAAAGAGTAAGTACTTACCTGTTTACAGGGCAGCGTTAGGTAGTTCTGGCAGCAGTTCTGTATGCTAGTGCTAAACCTCACGGCAACGTCAGAACATACCGTAGCATTGCAATAAGTGGGGGAATAATGATGGTTAAGCTAAAAAAATATTATTATTTTTCATTACGATAATAGTTTGAAAAATTTAATGATGGTGATGAGAATAATGGTTCTGCTAGTAAGGTTAGGTAGTTGTATAGTAGTCCGTATGACAGTTTGAATCGCAGTCCGGTTGGTTAGTGGGCTGTCAATGACTGCGACAAGTGAAATTAATAACTTTTAGAAGTATTACTCCATTAAACTCCATATAAATTTAATGCTCTGCTAGGTAGGTACTTGTAAGCTTATAATGATTGTTCTGAATAATTAGAACATTCATTACCCATGTTAACGCAACCATCAAGTTAGAACAATCATTGGTCCACACACTTTCCCGCTATGGTATTCACACTAAAACGCCGTACAACCCAATCCCCGGGTTTCAACATATAAGACGACTCGCCCTCGCGAATTAAACACTCTTTTGTTCTTCTCATCATCATCACCGTCCTTCCATCTTTCTCACTAACATTACTAAATAATCATCTCATTCTTGTCATATCCAATTTATCGCATTCGCCACAATTCGGACAACATACTACTACTAGAGTCAGGTTGCATCCTGGTGCATTCGGTACAAGATGAGTTCCAAGCCAATGGGTTTCACAGACCAGGAGTGGGACGACATCTCTCAGGGCATCCCCAAAGAGAGCGATCCCTTCTTCCAGAAATATCTCGAGGGCCGCGAGGCACTCATTGCTCAGGAGAACAAGCAGCGAAGCGATGCCTCGTTCCGGCAGAACCTCTCCCCCATCGCCCGCCGCGCCTGCGACATCGTCCAGCGCATCCGCGACGAGGAGAGGAACACGGTCTGGACCCCCCAGCTCGAGGACGCGCTGGCCCAGAAGGCCGACAACATCACCGTGCACCCGGGCATGATGTTCTCGCTGTCCAAGGCCCGCATGGAGTCGACCAAGCTGTGGCGCATCGTGCGGCAGATGCCCAAGGGCGCCCTGCTGCACGCCCACTTAGACGCCATGGTCGACTTCGACTTCCTCTTCGCCGTGCTCCTCGAGACTCCAGGGATGCACATCGAGGCCGATCGCCCGCTGAGCGATCCCGCCGCGCTGGACGACGCCATGGTCAAGTTCCGCTTCTTCAAGACGCCTCGGACCGCGGCCAACATCTGGAACCAAGCATACGTAGCACACACACATGTCCTCCTCACGCAGGCCGCGGACGCCTTTCCCGAGAGCGGAAGACAAGGCTTTCTAAAGTGGCTGTATGGCCGAGCCACCATCTCTCGCACCGAGGCCGTCGAGCAACACCACGGCGTCGACCACGTGTGGCGGAAGTTCTTCACGTGCTTCCGCGTCGTCAACAGCATAATTCACTACGAGCCCATATTCCGGCGGTTCCTGCGCCGTCTGATGTCGCTCCTGAAAGCCGACGGCGTCAACTACACCGAAATACGGTTCTCCTGGGAGCTAGACTACTACCGGCAGGACAGCGAGGTTCCCGAGGGCGACTACACGGCCATGATGGACGCGATAGACGAGGAAGCGAAGCGCTTCCAAGCGAGCGAGGAAGGGAAAGGATTCTGGGGCCTGCGCATGATCTGGGCTACGATTCGGTCTCAGGGGACACGGAGCGTCATTCAGGACATGGACAATTGCATCACGACGAAACTAACACATCCGCATCTGCTCGCGGGATACGACTTAGTGGGCCAGGAGGACCTAGGCCGTCCTCACCGTGACTTACTGCCGGAGATCATGTGGTTCCGGAAACAATGCGCCGAGGAAGGCGTCGACATCCCCTTCTTCTTCCACGCCGGGGAGACGTTGGGTTCGGGCTCGGCCACGGACCTCAACCTCGTCGACGCGATCCTGCTCGGCACGCGGCGCATCGGGCACGGCTTCAGCCTCTACAAGCACCCGCTGCTCATCGACCTCGTCAAGGAGAAGCGCGTCCTCGTCGAGAGCTGCCCCATCTCCAACGAGGTGCTCCGCCTCTGCGGCTCCGTCATGAGCCACCCGCTACCCGCACTCCTGGCCCGCGGCGTCCCCTGCTCGCTCTGCAACGACGACCCGGCCATGCTGGGGCAGGACACGGCGGGCAGCACGCACGACTTCTGGCAGGCGCTGCAGGGCTGGGAGAACCTCGGGCTCGCGGGCCTCGGCTCGCTCGCCGAGAACTCGGTCCGCTGGGCCGCCTTCGAGGACCAGACGGCCGAGGCCTGGGCCCGCGACGTCCGCGAGGCGAGCCTCGGGTCCGGCCTCAAGGCACAGCGCCTCAAGGAGTGGGCCGTCGAGTGGGAGCGCTTCTGCCTATGGGTCGTGGACGAATTTGGCGAGTGAGTTGAGTTGAGAGCGCCGATCAGATCAGCACCCCGAACCGACCCAAAAACACCAAGACAAGTCAGACACAGACCTCTCTGATCACCAACCTGGTGTTGTGTGGGGGGCAGCGACACCAAGCCGAAAAGGGGAAAAGCCAAATAAATAAATAAAAAAAATAAAAATAAAAATAAAAAGGAAAAATAAAAATGAAATATAAAAAAAGAAACTCGGAATAAGCTACAAAAACTGCAACGTGCAAAGGGCGGGAAACACCGTTCGTCACGAGGGATCCGGTTTCGGTGAAGTCGGCGAATAGGAGACGGCCTGGCATCACCCCCGTCCGGCCTGGTCTGGTCGTATCCTCATTGGGCCTCTTCTTCTTATTCCCTGACCACCACCCTCCGCAACATCTTCCCCCTTCCTTCCCCCCCTTCCCCCCTCTTGCATTTGCCGGGGCGGTAGCACAACATTGATGAGATCGATGCGGCTCAGCGATGCCGTCCATCCATCACTGCCTAGCCCTATCTACCCATCTATCTACCGAATGGATACCTACTTCTTTCTACCCGCTACTTCCTACCACCACCACCACCACCATCATCATCATCGCCCACTTATTTCTAGGCATACCTGAAACGAAATCCTCTCATCAGATCATAAAACAGGATATTCGTGAACCAGCGGGCGCTTATTTCGCCTTATCTTACTTGTTATTCCCATTTCCTTATGCTCTTTTTACTTCCTTGCTTTAAGAGGTAGTGTGTTTTTAGATTCAACATTGGAAAAAAGGGGGGAGGGGTTCGGTTATGTTAAGCGAGGAGTCGAGTGGGCGTTCGGGTAGACAGACAGATCACGAGCGAATATCACGATTAAAGATCACGAGTACGACCTTCAACTGGTCGGACTAATATAGCATGAATATCTATAAAATAATCCCAATACGAGATGAACAACAGCATAAGCTTCCTTAAAAGTCTGCCTACGGCGTATACTGCCAAGTGCCAGGTATAGATTTGCGAATCACAAAGTAGATAGAGACACTTATCTACCCTAGCCTTGAACGTCGTATAATCGTCTATATCCCCCCTCGGAGAGATATCCTTACGTAGATACGCAAGTAAGCAAGCAAGTAAGTCAGTAAGTCAGTAAGCTGCATCGCTCATCGCATCTACCAAGTTTCCAGGTATATTAGGCAGTATAATATAAGATAAACCTCATAATGCCCTCAGTTAGTCAGTCAGTCATTCAGTCAGCCAGTCAGCCCGGGTCCTCTACACGTATGGTCCATGTACGGTCCTCATGTACAGCCCTACACATGTACGTCAGATTACAGTTCGCGGCTCTACACTACCGTATTACGCGCGTACAGTCATAGCCACGTACATACATATGCAGCGCGTATTCGGGGGAGGGGGGATCCCTTCCTTATGTCTTTGTCTAACTAACTACCTTCTTTCTTGCAGTTCGTATACTTACTTACTTACTTATCTACCAAGATGTTTCATGCAGTCATTATATAGATACCTAGTTAGCTAATGAGAAGCAAAGTAGGCTAACAGGCAGCAGAGACCGGTGAGTTCGAGGACCCATGGTTAAGGCTGTTCAGGTTCATGTACACCTGCCGCTCGTTTCGTTTTCGGTGAGTGAACACCGACGCTTCCGTACCGAGCCGAGTCTCTAGTTACTCTGCCGCGGATTGGATATCTTTACGCTCGAGAGTGGGAAAGATACCTAAGCAGGTAGTACGCACAGGAGGTAGGAGGGATTTAGGCAGGAAATAGTTCAATCCCCTCAGCGTGGTCTAAAAAAAAAGGTGTAGAAAAGGCCCCTGCGACGCGACGGAAAGTAACAAGGAAGAATACTGTCGTGCAAGTAACACAAATCTAGGATCTGTGTATGCCCTGCGTTCTGCCATATAAGCTGTAATGTTTGTCTCAGGGCTCTGTCAGCGGCCCTAGTATAGCCAAGGGCCAGTCAAGCCAGTCTATATCCTATATCACTCGGTATACTCAAGTGGGATCCGGTGGGAGAAATGCAGGTGCACTTTGAGGCTCATCAAAAGTCTCGTGACTTTCCTTGCGTAGCGGATCAGTCATCGAGTGACATTGTGGATTAATAGACCTACACCGCCGTCTATTTATCTTCGTCCTTTCATCAAGTACTATATCCCACGCACTAGTATAAGCTTAGATAACCAGAAAACTATAACCCCGCAAGAACCCACTCCGTCCCGAATTGTCGGTACCGATACGTGGGATCATTTTGGGGGACACTAGGATCGAAGGAGCTGTGGCGAAAAGGTAAGTAACACAGACAATGCAAGCCGCACTATAATTATCCGAGTCGCGTTTAGATAAAGCCCGAGTATTCTAGTTTCTGGTGTAATCGTAGCGGTGAAGAAGATAACACCACAGGGATGCATATGCAGGCCAGGGTGAGTCTGCATGCGTTAGTCAGCTGAAGTCAAAGTGCCTCTTGATGATGAACAACATGGCATCACACGAGTCTCGCGGAATCTGTGTCATGAGTCCCGGCTGTGTTTTCCGTGTAGGTCACTCGACTTAGCACAAAGGTAACTGAAACGGAGTGCAGAGAAGCTAAGGCCGAATAATGAACGTGTTTTATGATATTCAATGAACGGGCCAGGTCTGATGCCCGTCTGTAAGCTATGCTAATCCAGACGACAATGTCATTCCGAGACCTGCCCACCGAAGAGGAAAGATAAGGAGTAGAGTTAGATGAAGCTATCCTGTCGCCAGCGAAGATCTATGATAACAGACACAGAAAGGGAAACCATAACAACGACTCGATAGAATTTGGAAAAAGATCAAGTAAAAGGAATCTCTCTAGAGAATCTCTCTAGAATGTGTAAAAGGGATGGAGAATAGGAGGCTGGTGAGCAATAATAGCCAAGGGTGGTCCTTCAATCGTGTTACTGAGGAGGGTTCCAGACGTCGGCTAACCATTGTCGAAAACCCATGGGCTGGAGGTCAAGGAGGTCGTTGAGGTTGGCGTCCCCGTAGGTATATCGGCCGTTGGCTGTCTGGAGGAGATGCTGCATCGCAAACCACATTGCTTCGTCATTATTGTTGCGGTAATATTCGACCCAGCGGACTATTTCGGGATAGGGTCTGGTGATCACATCGAATTCGACTAAAAGTAGTTCAGCTCTTGAGCAAATAAAAGGGGACGGGTTAATGACATACTCTGTCTGATCTCACTACAGAATTGCAGAATTCTCTGTGGCGTGACACGTGCCCCGCGCATCTTGAATTCTCGTGGCCAGTTATCAATACCAAGCTCGACGGCTGCAGCTACAAAACGCGCTACATCAAAAGCTGAGGTCATGGTGATCTGGATCTGGCGGCCTTGGGCATTCGCTGCGGGCAGTTCTGCCGTGCCCATCTCGATGTCAATCATATAGTCGCCTTGTTTGAAGAGACGATGACTGGCCCCCATGTTGTATGCCTGAAGACCGCCTGGGGCGAAACGCTCGTAAAATATACCGCAGGAGAAGACAGTGTATTTCATTGGATAATTTCGTGACGACGACCAGTGTTGTAGTTGCTCGAGCGCTCCGGAAGAACCGTTGTTGAAAGGGTCGTCATTAGGTTCGGGCCTGTGGCCCAGGGAGCCTTCGAATTCAGAAGGGACAAAGGTGTGTACTCGAACCTGCCTCGCTGCATCGATGAGGTTCAGCTGTTCTACACCAGAAATCGTCGATATCACCAAATCTACTCCTTGAAGAATGAATTGTAGATTCCCTGGGTCATGGTAATCAACCACAGCGACCTGGCAGTCCTCATAATCTGCCTCGAACTCAGGGTGTGGCTGCTCAGAGTTAGCAAGCATCTTGTTCCAAGGTCTCGGGTTAATATGGGGGCCTTACCATTCTTGATAGCACGAGAACAGCATGAGCACTCGTAGATAGCTCTCGTACTATTAGGGCTGCAAGCCCACCGGTGCCGGCGATTGCAATCCGCACCATCTCGCTTGATGATTTCTTCGCCATGGTCGACGGAGTGAAAACGACCAATTTCGACACTTTAAATTGTTTCGGGCCTGTGGGAAAGGGGTTGATGACACTCGTCTGCGTTTACTTCAAAGCTCGGCTGGAAACACCGTGCAATGATTTCCGGCTGGAAAAATGATACAAACTAGCTGACCGGTTATATGTTTCATGAGTCAAGCCAGGATCCGCAAAGCCCATGATATACTGACCTCCGAAAAGAGACGATGTTACTTTAGAAACCCAAGCCCTCGAATCAAGGCTAAGAACCGTGAGGTCACTCGAAACCAAATGTCTCAAGGCATACGCCAAAGTATCTAGGCGAATACCACAAGACCACGGGGAAGCGGAAGCGGCTCCTAAAGGTAATAATTGAAATAGCTAAGCAGTGTAAGTCATGGCAAAACCCTGGATGGTGGGTCTACCAGTTCCATGGACGACAGAATGAATGACGGAGAGAAGAATACAGGGTGCCCACTAGTTCGACTCCATCTCTTGAAGTACTCGGAGTAGTTTCGAGACGTCTTCCCCCAATTCACAATAACCGTGAATCAAAAGGCCAGCAGGGATAGGCGAGCTTCAGGTGATACCCTTGGAGGCCGAGCTGTGGGCTTCTCTACTAAGAGCCAGTGATATCTCTTCCCATTTTGAGCAAAAGGATCTAAGGGAGTGTTGCCTGAAGAGGCCTTACGCCGGCGCGTTCAATGACATATTGGCTTCGGCCACATCCGAGGGCGTGTTCCGTCGGCATTAACGTAGGGTTGAGGAAATCTGAGCAGGAATCGCCATAGTGCCGAAGCCTCTTTTATGATAATCCATACTTTGTTGTCGCGAGTGGCTTGGAGAAGGCTAGCAAAAATCAACATTCACCTCAAAAACAGAGGCCGTCGCATTACAACATCATGTGCCTAGGCCGCGGCTGTTGGCACTTGCCATGAGCCATGTCACGACTTTGAGGGAAAATATCGTAGCAAACTCTTGCCTGTCTCTCAGGTGTTGGTGGCGGATGCTAGAGACGAATCATAGTTATCGGTTATACATGTATATGACTAAGCGGGCCTGGCCAGGCTGCATTAAGCAAAAGACAACATGCAAAATGCAAGTCAAGGCCTTCTCCAGTCGGACTAAGCCAGGCTCAGGACGAAGGCCATGGGCGTTTCCCGTTGGGTGGCCCAGGCAGCCAGAAGCAGCTTGACCGGCTCAGTCGAAGCGCATATGGGGCAAGCATACTACTGTAAGGCATCTAGTCAGCATGTTGCGGCTTTTAACGGGTGAATATGAGGAGTACTCGAAGGCTCTCGAGCTCACCGAATCGTCAACGCCCCGCCGAAGAGCGAAGGTAGGACGTTGAGTAACATGCCAATCATCTTAACTAGGTATATTGAGGAAGACTAAAAGTACCACGGCATTGGACGCTTAATCCCAGGCACAGGCTAGGGTCGTGAGAATGCAAAGCATTGGTCAAGGCAGGACCAGGCGTGAGCAACATCTGAAGGCCATGGATCACGATGAACAACACGCCGTGAGTGGATCGGTTGGCCGATGACCATGTTGCGTCGTGCATGGAAAACAGGCTTCTCTCTACTCGCCATGCCGACAAGGTAGTATTAATTTGAGTTTAAATTTAGTAGGCTTATGATGAAAATTTAAATAAATTAATTATTTTATTGCGTTCTCCCAGCTTGCCTGGTGAACAAGTTAGTGCCAGATGAGGTTAAAAGAAGAATACGTTGGGGGCCAAGATGGGTGGATGATTGATGATACTGAGAAAGCGGAGCCCCGTGTGGGATGGAAGGAGAGATGCAGGTAAGGTAGTTGACTGGTAGTGCTTGTACCCACAGGGCTGGCACTACGACAGCGCCGCAAGCCGGGTTATCAAGCCTATACCTATGCAAAACACACATAAGCGCGAGTAATTTCCAAACATTGACAGTACTTGCTTATTCTAGCCAAAGTAATAGTAAGTGCCTCGTTCGTTCATTGGTGAAATATTTCCTACGAATAATTTCAAGACTGATATTGTTCTGGGTTATTTTCCCGAAAACTTTATTATAGCTTACTATAGATTCAATGTCTATACACTTAGTCAGATGAACCTATACATAACAGTGGGGTAACTTATCTGGTTGCCAGGCCACAAATCTAAGGCTCTGCGGGAGCGCTCCCAGAACACTGCTTTTATAGGTTTAGATTCATCCCACGGCCCTGCCTAGCTACATACTTTACTTATACATGGATACTACTACTCCGTATAGTATATATGTATTGTTGCAGGTGGCCCGCGAACCCTGGCTTGCACGCAACTAACTGGGTACTAACTAAACCAATAAGCTACTGTAAGCTCCAGGTTCCACAACGGATGGCGGCAGACGCCACGGGGCACATGAACAAGCCCTACGTAGTAGAGCAACAACCCTCGGGTCCTCGCTCAGACTCGCTCGCTCAACCCGCGCGACCTGGAGGCTGGGGGACCGGGGTGGCAAAACCCAACTATGCGCAAAGTATCTACTTAGGTAGACTAACCTACTAGACTACCATGCTAACGGTACCCTTATTCCGTAGATGCACCGCAAGAACTTACTTATACTTACACCTGACACGCCACCGACCGACCGACCGACCGACCGACCCAACATCGCGCATGCATCCTTCATCCAAACGGCGCCCAAAGTCCTGCATATCTATCTCCTCACCCCTTAACCTATCAAAATTTTCAACGACCTAGTAACTAGGTAGTTTTCTTTCTCATCCTGCCTACTACGTATGTGATTTCCTTTCTAGTATGAAATGCTTTTCGTCTCTACCTAGCGTTGACTCACTCTCTCTCTCATCAGCCGAGCTAAAGTAAGTGAGTGCCTTATTCGCCAAACGGCCGGTTCCCTTTCCCTTTTCCCCCCACGAGAGACCCGGTTTACCTATCATCATCGCTTTTGTATGTATATATGTATGCCTCGCAGATTCTAGATTGAGCCTATCTATCTATCTACCCACCTAGCTAAGTAGTCAGTCACTTAGTTAATTAGTTAGTATAGGCCTCGAGGCGTGTTTTCGGCATTTCACTTAATCTATTTTGTTCATTGGTCGAGCTCAAGGCTACTACGATCACAGCCTGGACGGCCTATTTTTTTTTTTTTTTTTTTTTTTTTTAAGGTATTTAGGTAGAAATGAATTAAAATTAAGAACCGGGCTGGTGTGGCCTACGGTAATCATCACGCAATACTTTTCTTTCAAAATGTAACCCGGACATGACCGCCGTGAGCAGGAGCAGCCAGCAGCAGCCTCATGTAACGTCGTCCCTAGGTAGAACAGTGGGGGGGGGGGGGGGGGGGGCGGGGCGGGGGGGCGGGCGGGGGGGGGGGGGCGCGGGGGGGCC
>MU380148.1:215059-365577 GCA_022495085.1 Xylaria sp. FL1042
CATTCCCGCCGGGCGCCGGTGCAGCCATCCGCCCCCCCCTGTTCCGTCGTCCCGATGTTTTACAATCCCCCCCCCCCCCCCCCCCCTTTCCCAGCCGCTGACTACCATTGCTACCTAGCACGGGGCTCAAGTTCTGATCTCAGTTCTGTGGATATGAGTAAGTGGTAGTAGTATGTAGCTAGGACTTTCGGATTCCTTTATCAGATACCTTCGAGAGTGGAAGGAGGCTAGCTGGAGTATTCGATTGCTCCCCTAGCTGACGTTCTAGCCAATGGCTAAGGACGCCAGCGTTTGGGATTTTGCAAACCTCGGTAGGGGTGATATTATAAGTTGTATTACGGTGTTGCTAGTCTGATGGTTACATATGAGTAGCATGTAGGAAGTAGGGGAAAACGTGGGCTGAACATGGTATACTGCATGGAATTTAGAATTATCTACGTTCTGGAAAGGTCAGGACGATGTGACTCAGTTTCAGGCACTGCAAAAATTTATTATGAAAAACGGGGAAAGTGTTTTTATGTTGTATTCATACGATTTAGCATAGTACACTGTTCTCATCTGCCTCTGGGAGCCTTCCCATCGTCTATTCACTCATCTCCTGTAGTTCTCATGGGTATCATATTACACTATCTCCTCTCCTGCCGGAAGATGCCCCGATTACTCAAACAAACTCGATCTAGACAGGTCATTGAGACGCATCGTATTCGGCATCAGCCTTCTTCTTGATATCGTGCTCAGCACCCCGTTGCTGAGTCTTACCGGTATCGTGCTGGTCCTGGTAACTGGCCTGCGCCTGCTTGTTGCCGGTAATACCAGCAACAGCGCCGCCAAGAGTTCCAGTAACTCGGTCACTAACACCAGAGACATAGTCGTTCACCTGACCCTTGGCCTCCTGTTGCTGGCCCTCCTCGTTTTGTTGACGACCCGCGGCCTTGAGAGACTGAAGCACGCATCTGTTAGCTCGAACTATTCATTGTCGGGTATTCAGGGTTTCCGGGTCATACCTCTGAGCCGAGTATTCCACCAACAGTCTCCTTCGCCGAGCCTATAGTCTGGTTATAGGAGCCAGCGGCCCGGTCAGGGTCGTCTTTAGTGACGGCGCCGGAAGATGAGGCTGTCAGTCCGGGGACCTTGACTGTGGCGTGGGACGCGTCGTTCTCGGCATCAGCTTTGCGCTGCTTGGCCTCACCCTGTGTCTAGAAAAGCAATACAGTTAGTCAATCGGTTGATTGACCTACGGAAGAGAGGTCACCTCAAACCAGATGTAAGGAGAAAGAATATCTACGTACCTGGTCCGCGGTGCTGCCGGTGATGGTGCCAAGGGCGTTCTGGGCAGCGCCAGTGACAGCGTCGATAGTCGACTTCAGAGTAGATGTGTTATCGTTGGTAGACATGATGAACTGATTGATGGGTAAAGGATGAAGTTAGTTCGAGGTGTTATTCTTAATTGGTATCTTAGGTAAGGTGGCGATGGTTTGTTTTGTGTTGTTGTGGTTGTTCTTGAGGTAGAGAGAACTGAGGCAGGTCGAGTAAGTAGAAGGAAAGGCACCTTTTTATGAACTTGCAGAATTGAGACAACAGGGTACTAGAGTGGAACGAAAAGGATAATCGTTGAAAGAACTCTCTCGGTGGAAGTGACGATAGAGGCGTTTGTGCATGGGAAACATGGCTGAGAGCCATGAAAGCCAGTTGAACACCGATGATGTCATGGTCTGGCCAGTGTTGCTACACAGCTTCCCCACGTCGTCGTCAGTGGTCCTCTAGCGCAGATGGCACTCTGCACTCTGCACTCGGAATTCTGCATTAGCATACTACATATCTACATCCTTTAGGTACCTTTCTGCTACCTAATGCAGGGTACTCCTGATCTGTTTTCGTATGTAGTTATAAAACATGTAGTTACGCCAACAGGTTTCACTACCTGAGGCTATTTGCTCCTTGCCTTTGCTGGCCGATTACATGTGATTTTAAAGCGTTATGTCATAGCTCCGACAAACCCACACCCCGCGATCGTACCTCATTCTATGTCGTATTAAGTAGTACGCTATATTGAATTATATTGACAGATTATGTCTACGGTAGTTAATCAAAACCACCCCTCTAGCAATTCTAGAATCTTCAGTCTACCTAAGGCAGTCACATTTTTAGATAAGAAGTCTCATAAGAATGGCGTTGACGTTCTCGTAGCGTGTTAAAACATACCTAAATTACCCACGTTTCAGGCCTATAGAGGGCTAATTTATTGATATCAACGGATATTAATCCGTATGGCCATGGCCATTTCCCATTCTCATATAGCGAGGGCTCATATCATACATCAATATTGGTATTTACTTATTGCAACCTATTTTCTGTTCGAATTGCAACGAATGATGCCAGGGTCACCCGTCCGTGGATAACATGTAGATGAACGAAGGTGGCGGGCAGAATTCTGGACACGCCAGGGGATTGAGTTCCCCGTCCTAGCCCCTCCAAGTGATTGTACGCCACCTAAACTCCTTGTTACCAATTTCCCCAATGTTTTACATGTTAGCATTTGTTCGCAAGAGAAGGGATCCAAGAACGATATTAGGTTAATGTTGACTCCATTCAATCGTGTTCAGGTCAATACCCTCTTGGACAAGTTCCCAGAGAGGACTAAGTTCTCTTAAAAATGTGACGCGCTCTTGCACGGCCTTGAGAACATAATCGATCTCTTGCACTGACGTAAACCGGCCGATACCGAACCGAATACTGCTGTGGGCACTCTCGTCGCTGTTGCCTAGCGCTCGCAGCACGTAGCTAGGCTCTAACGATGCAGACGTGCATGCGCTGCCTGATGATAATGCAATGTCTTTCAAGGCCATGAGAAGCGATTCGCCTTCTACATAGGCAAATGATACATTGACGCAGCCAGGGTAGAAATGGTTAGGATCACCATTTTGTGTTGTGTGTTCTAAAGCCAAGAGGCCGTTAAGTAGCCGGTCGGAGAGTGATTTGATATACTTGCTGTCATACTATACTGCTGTCAGCCTGAGTCATCGCAGAGAATTCAATGCCAAGAGTAATCAAAGAACGGGTAATAGATCAGACGCGTGTGCTGTGTCTCAACAAAGTAACTCCGGTCAAGGAATTCAGCAAGCCATGCATGTTTAAAGCGGTTCATCATAAAAACAAATCACTGAGCAAGAAACAAACAAAACGAAAACGAAACATCGACTTACAGCCATGTCTTCTTTAGCGATCCGACAAGCTTCACCAAATCCGACAACAAGCGGTGGGGCGAGAGTCCCACTCCGTAGACCACGTTCCTGACCGCCGCCACTGATGATAGGATCTATCCTAACTCGGGGTCGTCTCCGGACGTAGCAGGCACCGATTCCCTTCGGGCCGTAAATCTTGTGTGATGAGATGGACATCAGATCGATGTTCATGGCATTGACATCGAGGGGAATCTTGCCCACTGCCTGAGCGGCATCGGTATGGAAAAAGACCTTGTTCTTTCGACACAGCTGACCGATCTCAGCTATCGGCTGGATGACACCAATCTCGTTGTTCACTGTCATGATGCTAACAAGTGCGGTATCTGGCCTGATAGCGGCCTCGAGTTCTTGCATATTTATCAAGCCATTGTTCTGGACAGGCAAGTAGGTAACTTCAAAGCCCTCATCTTGCAAATGTCGGCAGCTATCGAGCACACATTTGTGTTCCGTCTGGCTGGTAATAATGTGCTTCTTCTTGCCAGAGCGGCCGAAGAACCGAGCAACACCTTTGATGCTCATGTTGTTGCTCTCCGTGGCACCACTTGTAAATATGATTTCCTTCGGGTCGGCACCGATAAGATTCGCCACATGTTGGCGAGCGTCCTCAACAGCCTTCTCGCTTTCCCATCCGTACGCATGTGTTCGCGAATGCGGGTTGCCATATACGCCAACAAAGAAGGGTAGCATGGCATCCAAGACTCGAGGGTCGACGGGCGTGGTGGCCTGCATGTCGAGATATATGGGTCGCTGCCCCTCGTCCATCAGTTTGGCGTCTTTTAGGACCTCGGCGACTGGACTACCGGCGGCATTTAAAGCATTCGCCGAACCTGGCATGACCAGCTCGCCCTTCTCGTTCATGAAGTCCTTCTTATCTAACCTAATGGCCGTGGCGTTGACCTGGGCATTATCTCTCTTGGTCTCAGAAACATAGCCTCTCCGCGACGTCCTTGTGGCGGCGGCAGCGGCTAATCTGGGTAAAGACTGGGAGGGTCGTGAAGGGACGGTCGAAAGGGACTGCTTGAGACCGAGGCGTGATGCCCGCCTTAAGGCCGTGGTTGCTACATTGGCCATGATGATGCGCAGAAGATAAGGATATTGAGGGTATCAATGAAAAAAAGAAAAGAGGCGACGGGAGAGGTGGGCGAAATTGATAGAAATATCGAAAAGTTCGAGGCTAAACTAACACCGAAGCTCGGTGATATCGGTTAAGCTTGGGCACATCCCGTCAATGCAGGGTGCCAGGGCTAAGCTGCAACCTCCAAATCCCGCCAGAGGGGTTTGCCTCTGTAACGACAGCGGCCTATAGTTAATGCGCTCCGTCGGACCCTAGACCGGACCCTCTCGGCCGACCCAACTCACAAGCCCCGACAAAGCCCACCTCCCACCTCAGTCTAGTGTAGAAAACTCATGCCGTCATAATTTGGAATCGGCAGGAGGGGCCAAGAATGACGTTGCCTACTCAGACAAAGCTGCTCGCGCCGCACACAGAAATCGAACTCCCGACCTAGCCGGGAAGTGGGAAGTACAATGCATACAGACTGCCAGGTACCTTAGCGTTCACAGCGCACCTACCTACAACTACCGGTATCTAGGTAGCGAGGTAGCTAGGTATCTAACGCTAGGTAACATTGAAGCCACCACCATCACTGGACGTTGATGCTTGCATGACTCTCGAATAATAAATACAATACACAATAGTACAGAATACTGTTGTTACTGAGTACTATACCGTCGTCTTAACGTTGTTGTCCTTAGCAAAGCAATCCTACAGTCTATAGTCTACTACTTACTTCTCTACCACTACGTACCTGCACGGAGCTGCCAAGCCACGGTATTCTGATGATGACGGATTTGGGCATCTACCTAACCTAACGAAGCCCGGCCTCACTTAGCACTGCCACGAGAACTTCTTCGACCCTTAAGCTAGAAGCGGTACACACCACACACCACACACCACACACCACACACCACACACCACACACCACACAACACACAACACATTGCACTACGTACGCTACATACAGTTCTATTCTTGGCTCTATAATCGCATCCTACTACTGCCTTGTTTGCCACCCTTCGTCTTCTTCCTTTTCCTCTTTTATCTATCTACACTAACTACCAAAATAAACCGCTGCCTGCAAAGAACATCTGCAAAGAACACCTGCTCAGAGACATTCTTGAATAGCAATTCGATCACCACATCTCATCATAGCGCATCGTATCGCCTTATACCTTCATACCACACTAGATATACGGCGTGTCAAAATTCGGGCGGCCGAGTATATGTAACAGACAAGACAGACAGACAGACAGATAGACAGACATAGGCTAGAGCTTGTTCTACCAACGCACATACATACATACATACATACATACGGACCCGCCCTTGGTCAAACCCCGCCGTCTTGTCCTTCGCACTTGAAACCAACCCGTCGTTTGCTACGACAGATCATCCCAGCCTCCCCGGCGCACACGCATTGTATGCTTGGATAGTAGATCACTGCCTCGGCTTCGCAAGAAATGAGCTTTCGAGGCTTCCAGAAGAGCGTGGTCCGCGTAAGTCCTCCCTCTCGGCTCTCTCGGCTCCCTCTATGCGAGCTCCTCTCTGCCCTCGTGACTCGTGACTCGGTCGTTTTGCGCCGCCTTGGTCGAGTCTGGCTAATGCGACCATTTCTGAGCAGGCGCCACAACAGCTCAAGGCCAAGTTCAATATCGGCGAGCACACCAAAGATGCCGTCTTCATCGACTCGGAACGCCGTTTCCAGGAGCTCGAGAACGAGACGAAGCGCCTCCACGATTCTAGCAGAAAGTACTTTGACGCCATCAATGGCATGCTCAACCACCAGATCGAATTCAGCAAAGCCATGACCGAGATCTACAAGCCCATCTCTGGCCGCATGTCCGATCCCGACTCGCTCGTCGTCCACGGCAATATCGAGGGCATCCGTGCCTGTGAGGAATACGAGCTAGTAGTCAAGGACCTACAGGACACCATCGCCCCGGAACTTGAGATGATCGACACGCGCATTGTTCGCCCGGCAAACGAGTTGCTCGACGTGCTCAAAGTTATCCGCAAGACTGCCGTGAAGCGCGATCACAAGCAGCTCGACTATGACCGCCACCGAGCCACGCTGAAGAAATTACAAGACAAGAAAGAAAAGTCAGCCAAGGACGAGACAGCCACGTGGAAGGCCGAGAGTGACTTGGAGCAGTCCACGCAGGAGTTCAACTACTTCAACGATCTACTTAAAGAGGAATTGCCCAAGCTTTTCCGCTTGGAGCGCGAGTTTATTCAGCCTCTCTTCCAGTCCTTCTACTACATGCAATTGAACATCTTCTACACCCTACACGAGAAGATGCAGCAATGCGATATCGGTTACTTCAATTTGAATCTCGATATCGAAGAAGCATTTGAACAAAAGCGTGGCGACATCCAAGAGCAGGCTGAAAAACTTAGCATTGTGCGCTTCAAGACAAGCGGTCGCCAGAGGCCACCTAAGTACGGAAACAAGCCGGCCGCTATCGAGGCTGGCAGCGAACCAGCTGGACTACTCACTCAGGGTCCGGCATCGCCCTCATCATCTGTGACACCTGCGTCGCCAAATCCCTCTGCCTCGTTCAAGTACGGACAGCCCACACAGACAGAAACCGCCGAGAACCCGCCGCCACCATACTCTGCGGCTGCACTTCCTTCAAAATCGCCACTGTCTCCAGCATTAGGTAGTCCCAGCTCGGCGGCTCTAGCGGCAGCAGCAGCAGGGAAGTCCAAACCCCCTCCGCCGAAGCCAAAGCCCAGTCGGTTAGCAGCAACACCAGCGACAGAGACGGTAACAGCGCTGTATGATTACTCTGCGCAAGCGGAGGGCGACTTGAGTTTTAGAGCCGGTGATATAATTGAAATAATAAACAGGACGAACAACGAGAACGAGTGGTGGACAGGAAAAATAAATGGTCGAACAGGGCAATTCCCAGGTAAGCTCACCCGGTGGTTGGGATGCCTAAGTTACTAAGAGCTAACGAGATTTGCCGAATAGGAAACTACGTTAAAATCGGTTAGAAGCCGATGCATCGTCGAAAGCCGTATAGTTACGGGTGATGAAGCCAGGTAGCTCCATGCATATCAGCTTGGAAACACTGAGATATAAGATATACTGAATCCCCGCATCTACGCGTTGCTGTCTCAAACCCCAAGCAAACTAGATCAAATTATGATAAAATACTGCTACTCGCCCTTCACAGTTGGTGAAGGGGACGTTTCAAACACAGCACTCTAGCAATACTTAGTTGGATTATATCAGCCCGCTATAGTATTTCTTCATACATAGAAGATAGGATAGTGGGTAGAGGCTTAATTCATCATACCATGCCTCCCTAACCTATTCATCCTATGCGACCATCGCTCCCATTCAAAGAGTCAACTACTATGGGCAGAGGAACAAGCAAATCCGCTATCCTCTGCCATCAAGCTTGGTGCTTCTTGCGCAACGTATAAACCGATTGAGAGAATCAAGAACCGTACTAGAAGCCAAGGAGGGCTCTGGCGTCGTGGCTGACTAGAGGCTGGAAATGAAACAGGGGTGGTGGCATAAGATGTATAGGGGTAAGATGTATAAGGGAAGGGGAAATATTTGTTAACATGGACTTAAAGAACCAAACGAATAAAGTATACATTAACACAAAAGAAAAGAAGAACACGAGAAATCAAGTCACGGGAACCCAGATTTTGTGACCAATTCGCCCAGGCCACCTTCGTAGTGTTTGTTGGCCGATAGTGTGTTGCTACTACGTACTAAGTATGCTCTGCATACTGCTCGGTCCCCAGCCGGCTTGAAAGCTTTCATTGCAGCTTTCAGTAGACGTGTTACTTACGTCGTTGAGGTACTTGACAATTACATGCTCATTGAAGCCTAGATGCATTCTAGATAAAAATAATCGCCTACTATGGCCGTGTCAGCTTTTTGTATCTGTAGGTATGCTGTATACGCAATCAAAGGGGTGTTTAATGCATGTTCGAGAGTAAAGAGGACCCAAGTTACTGAAACCGAGTAATTACCAGGCTCCTGTGATCTTGCGGATCGATGCCTTGGTGGATGTATGTATTGGCGGATGCATGTATGGATGTTCGATGTTGCATGTTGATTATCTCTTTATACTTCATATTCCTATTTATCTAGGTATCTCTACCGCTCTTCTTTCCACCGGAATCTTCTTATGGGAGACCTGCTAGGACTCCTGTATAGCAACCAAGCCTGATAGCCTCCCTTTCTTTCTTTCTTTTTTTAAAAAAACAAAAAACAAAAACAAAAACAAAACAAGCACAGCCGAGTAGTTAGGTATGCCGTCTACTTTTGCAACTGCACACGCAATGTAACGCAATTCAAAATATATAAAATTCTCGACTGTAGTACCGCTCTACCCGGACCTAAATGAATAAATAAATATCAGCAGCCTCCAATATCTTCTTTCTTACTTTGTATTTATTTATTCATTTATTTATTCATGCCACTCACTCACTCACCCACTCAGTCCAAGGACCTGAATACCTCCGGCCCAGTGAAAAGCTAGGTAAAGTGAAGCATGAACTACAACGCGAGAAAAGCACTAGAACGGGGATAAAAATCAGACAGGTACAGTGGGTAGACCAAAAAAGAATGAATTTGGCCGACGAGGGAATCGAACCCCGGGGCCTAACGATGCAGAGTAATGATACTGACGCTGAGTAACGCTGAGCAACGCTGAATAAGTATACTATGTAGACATGCTTCGCTAGGCCGTACCAACCCGGCCATTGGTATTTTTTTCATGAGATTGGGGAAGTAAATTTGAATATAACCCTCTCTAGCATCTACTTGGGTAGGAAGCTAAAACCTTATCTTGTTGACCTATTCTGCTCTGTTCTTCTTCCTCCTGGAGGAGTAGCATACTTAGGTGAGCAAGGTGAGTGTCCTGACTTATATTCGAAAAGCATAGAATATAAAATAAATACTGGCGAAAGTAACGCGTCCTCGCAAAGTAAGCAAACAGAGAATATATTTGTGCATCACTTTTCTTCTGCCTACTATCTTGGTATCGCTGTGCTTGCTCATGGCATGTATACGTGTGGCCAGCTCAGATAACCTTAATCCAAGTCCAGCATCCGGTCACAGAGCCTTGCCGAGGACCTTCCTGAATTTTTACGTGCGCAATATTATCAATACGAGCGAGAGATTATATAACGCTGACGGTGCTATAAAGACCAAGATATACAGAGGTGAAACTGGTTACTATCCTAGGAGAGATTGTATCACTTCTTATCTTAACATGCCTAATCAATATAATTATAAGCCGGAGCAAAAAGTTCACAAATGAGTCAAACAAGTGTAATGGCTTAAAAGAGCGTAAAGTTTATCTTTGTTTTTTAATTATCTAAACGAGCGACATGTTTACCACCCAAGCACCAGTAATACTTGAGCAGTAACTTAGTTGGGTTGGGTGAATATTAAATCTTAAATTGCAAACGCAACGTGCCTTCGAAGCGAGGCCCAATGGCCTGTATCGCGACTGCGCTAACGATGATGGATTGATTGGTTGGCTGTTTGAGCGTAGCGTCAAGACCACAACGACCACGCTCCATCTCTAGGTCAAGCTAGCGAATGAGCCGCGATATTCGCCTCAGCTAGTGGAATAGTAAAGAGCTAGATTTCCAGGCCGTGGCGTCCAAACAGGAGGAAGGAAGCGGTCGGTGCTTACTTATTATTACATCGGCTGTTTTGACATGCCGTTGCGAATCCTGAAAGCTTCTCCTGATGAAGCTGTTCTTCATATCTTCCCTTCATTTTACCAGCCGGATGATCGCATGGTTGTAAGCATTTCCCATTAGAAGTTGCCATGCTAACTTGGGAGACAGGCCGTGAGAGGTGAACTTTCAACCGAAGTGTTGTTTCGGTGTAATGACTCCGAGTATCACCTTCATGGCTTCTTCAGAAACCTCTGCGGATCTGAGCTAACGGTAGGATGTTTCACAAGGCGTACAAAACTAGGCCACTGTCAAATCCCCGACGCTTGTCCTTGGTTTGCGCAACTGTTCGGCTAGATGTCACTTTGGCGACGTGAGTTGACCTTCTATCTAGTGAGTTGTCGTGTGGTAACCTTAAAGGATGTTTGTTGTTAATACGCCGGGCAATCAATCAAAACCACTGCCAATTTGACTAGCGAAAGCCGTGCTGACAGATTTCTCGTCATCGTCGACGCGCCGGCGAAAGCCATTCGTGTAACCAGAGTAACCAGAGTTGTCAGTAACATGCTGCCTAAGACGGTCGCTGTGGGTATAAGAAGCTGGTCGTGCTCGAAGGGCGTCTAACCCGGCTCCTAGGCTCGCGCCGCCTTGTCCAACGCCCTTACCACCGATGACACTCGCGGTAGTGTCAGTATACTCCGAAGTGGCAACGCTCTCGCCAGCAACGCTTTCAGTGCCACGGCCACGACCCTTGTTGCCCATCCGACCGTTTGATGCGGCATTAAAGCCGGGGAGGCCGGGCCACTGCTCGGGGTTGAAGTTGGAGAACATAGGCGGAAAAGCCGTGTTGCCCAGACCAGCACCCCCAAGAGCAGAGCTGTGTATACTAGATACATCATCGGGGATGTAAGATACCATAGAACTAGATTCCAAGTCGTGATGTCGATGATGATGCGCGGTGTAGTTATTGCTTGCGCGACCGTTTGAGTAGTTATTAGAACCGTACGAAGATTGCTGGGCACGCTGACGGAAGGTGTTCTTAGGACGACTGAATTGAAGGAGCGACGTCTGGAGATTGGTCAATGGCCCCTCGACCAAGCATTTGCGTTCCTTAAAATGAATCAGGAGATGATGCCACAGGTCATGCTTAGAGAGAACTTTGGGATTGCCAATAATGACAACACCAAATTTAGCACGAGTGAGCGCGACGTTCAATCGTCGAGGATCTGACAGGAAACCAATGCCTTGGTTATCGTTAGATCGAACGCAAGACAAGACAATAAAGTCTTTTTCACGGCCTTGGAAAGCATCGACTGATGCGACCTCGACTTCTTTATAAGATTCTTTTTTGAAAGTGCCTGTGTTTTGCATAGTCGTTACAATGTAACTTCGTTGACCTTCATACGGGGTGATGACGCCAATATCGCTGGGGCGTACTCCAGCCTTGAAGAAGCGGGTCACAATCTTTTCAACATTAGAGGCTTCTGTTCGGTTGAGGTAGGACGTGCCCGACGCAGAAATCTCTTCGTTGCCCAGATTGGACCAGAACATCATGGGCATCTCAGCCACAGGCCAAGGGAAGTCTACGTCCTTGCGAATACGACTGGGAGCTGAGACGCCATTCTGCAAAGATCCCTCGTAGAACATGTTTGATGGGAATTCCGAAAGGCAGGGATGCATACGATATTGAATATTGAGTCGAATAGGGGTAAAACCCAGTCGCACCAAACGTTCAAAGAGCGACTGGTTCAGGCCAGCCTTGGCGGCTTTCTTGTTCATAATAACAGGCCCTAATTGCTTGTGGTCCCCAACAAGAACGACCTGCTTGCAGCCGAGAACCAGAGGAATCATGCACTCTGGTTCGGCGGACTGGGTAGATTCATCAATGAGAACGTTGCGAAACTTGATTTTTGCTAGTCGTGGGTCTCCGGCGCCAACACACGTACAACATACGACGTCAGCATTACTGAGTATTTCGCGTTCGGCAGCTCGAGTTAACTGCTTGAACTTCTTTTCGTCCTGACTCGACAGTTCTCCGTACTCCCCTTTCAGCTGAGATAGCTTCATCAGCTCTGGATTGCTGTCGAGCATACGGACCTGTTCATGAAGAGCTAGAAAGCTGACGGACGATTCTACATCCTCACGAGACTTGGCAGTCAGTCGAACAACTTTGAGGCCCGTGAGATTGATACGTTCACAAAGCTGGTCCACTGCAACGTTTGAAGGGGCACAAACGAGAACTTGCCCATTATCTTGCTTGGCAAGGTGATAGATGATAGTGGCAGAGGTTACAGTCTTGCCGGTTCCAGGAGGCCCTTGAATAAGGCTTAGAGGAGTGCTGAGAACAGCCTTGATGGCACTGATCTGGCTGCCGTTAAGCTCTGGAAGACCCGGAGCACTGAACTTCTTAGGTAGCGTAGTCTTCATGGGTCCAGCGGCAACTTCGTGGCCAAGAAGCTTGTGGAAAATATAACCAGAAACGCTAAACTCGTCGACGGCAAAGTTTCTCATGGCGACTTGCATACGATCATACGAGGTGGCCTTCCAGACGTAGTCAGCTGAAAAATTGTGAGTGCATTCTGTCGGAACAGATTTATCATTGCCGGTTTTTCGCAATTCCAGTGCCACCTCATCAGACTGGTTGTTCGGGATTTTGATGACATATCCAACGCCCTCCCAAGGTGGGCGTAGTTCTCCTTTGTACTTAAGACGCATTTCGTCGCCGACTGCCAATTTCACATCACCAGATTCCAACTTGGGGAAAGTGAAACTAGCCACGTGCTTGTAATTAAGACCTACATCCCATCGAACAATCAAGCCATCCTCAGACTGGGCCTCCTTTAGTTTCTTGTCGTAATCGGATTCCATCTTGACCAAGGGGCCGAAGATGTTCTGGTACTGATAGGGGTCTTCGTATTTCAGGAGGACGGGGAGGGGATCATCATCGATGCTAGCGGCCTTCTCCAAGTCAGCCACGGTAGCATTGGCGTCGTCCTTCCACATCTCTTCGAGCTTGGCAATCTGTGGAGGGGCAAGATGTCTGGCGCGGAGCTGTTCGGCGTCGGTGGGCGCGGAGACGAGCCAGCTCAGGAATGCACGGTCCTCGATCAGAGGCTGCCATCTCGAGATATCCCAGCTCATATCCTTGGACGATGGGGTGGCAGCACACGGCTGACGGCATAGGAGAACTACGACGGTATCGGACTTCGCGGGGATAAAGCCCAGAAGGAAGACGTTCTTCGTGCCACAGTTGTAGCACTCGAGGGTGGTATCGCCGAGGGCCGATTGAGGGTGGAGCTGAACTTCTTTGTGGCGAGCTCGAACGAGGTGGTTGACAATATGCGAGGAACTCGCGTTACCTCGCGCACTGCAGAACCACTTGTTGCAGGCGAGACACTTGACGACGGAGCTCGGCGAGTGGATGCCACAATACGCACAGGCGTGGGGAGGCAGTGCTCTGTCCTCTTCGGGTGTCTTCAAGGCGAGACCCTTCAAAGCATCGACGGGGGCACTAGCCAGACTCTCGTTGTCATCGTCGTCGAAGGCCTCGGTCTCATTGTCGTCATCGTCGTTCTGGCGCCTCGTGCGGCCGAGACCACCTCGACCGTTGTACTTGCCGAAGAGAAGGCTCTCATCAGGGTCGAGGGTAGACATGTCATCTTCGCCGGCGTTAATGGTAGTAGCCGAATTCGAGACGAGGTGGTTCCCGAGATGGGTGAAGGCGTCCATCTCTCCAGCAGCAGCACCGCTCGACTGCGGCAGGGATTGTCAATTGCGGAGGGAAAGGTGCTCGGCAGAACGCCCTGCCCGGGGGATCGTGGACGGAGAATGGATGCGTTGAGGTCAGTGTTCCTGTCTCAACGCGTAGTGAAGTCGTCGGTTACGGGACAGGATACGGGAGTGGGATGCAGACGAAGAGGTCGTCGTCGAGATAGAGGCAACGGTGGGTGGCGGTTGTAGTAGGATCTGCATGCGATTCAACGTAATGAAAAAGCACCAGATCACATCATTAAAGAGAGCAGGACAATTATAACGAGCTCTGCAGGCTGCGTGAAAAAAGACTCAAGCCACGGTGGCGTGGAGTTGACAAAGGCAAGAGGCCGCGGAGGAAAGGGAGAGGTGATATAATTCACACCACGAGGTGGGCGTTGGACCGAAGGAAACTTTGGGGTCACCTGGGTTTGCGATCCCGCAGTTCGTCGCAATTCAGAAGCGCACTACGGCAGAGAGGGAATCTTTTTTCAAGCGTGGGCTGCCGTGGGCCGCTAGTACAGGTACTTAGGACTGGACGTCTGGAGGTCTCCCAAAAGCTACGACGCCACTAGATACAGGGCTGGATACAGCCCTGTACTGGTGCGCCGGCCGGTGTGCCTACATACAGGCTTAGGTACAGTCAGCGGTCGCTATAGGCTGTTGCAGCCCGCGTGCAGTGGGCTAGGCAATGTGGGCTCCACCCAACCAGGTGCTCGGTATCTCTACCTAGTCTATCCAGCTGATAAGCCTTGCCCCGCCAAAATTTCTCGAGCGCCAGAAAAGTACGGTATCGGCATTTGAGCCTACCTCCAATCCAGACCTACATATCTACTACCAACCTATTTACATATGTAGGTAGCCATCTCATTCACGTGAGAATTCATCCTCGAAATCGTCTTTCCCTTGTGTGGCCATTCAATTAGGTCGCGGTGAATCATCAATCATATCCAGCTTTCAAAAGAAATAAAAGCGAACGTTATATTTATCCTATTCTTCTCCCCCGTTAATATTGCTCCGTCGCTATCGTTAGCTCTGTGTGTCAACCACTACCGCCGTCATGATACGCAAGAATGCTCGTGCGAGGAGAGATTTCCTCTACCGAAAAGCCATCCTTCTCCAAAACGCCGAGGTGTCCGAACGTAGATCAAAGTTGCGCGCCGCGCTCGCCAGTGGACGTCCACTCGACCCTAGCATCGCCAATGATAAGGGCCTGCGAAAGGACTTCCAATATGACGAATCAGCTCAAGATCGGTCTGCCCAAGAAGAACTCGAACTAGACGACGAATATCAGCACCTTTCTGGACTTGTAGACCCCCGCGTTCTCATCACAACTTCTCGAGACCCTTCGACGAGGCTTCAGGGTATGCCACTCCGAAGTGACTCCCCAGGTTGACGATATTAACTCTGGAATAGCTTTTAGCAAGGAGATTCGGCTGCTTCTTCCAACAGGCATTCGCGTAAGTGATGTCAAATGCCCTCAATTATAGAAAGGACCACAAACTTGCCCTAGCCAGTTTCGCATCTCATCACTAATACATATGGAAATTACTAACTGTTGATGCCGAAGTTAAATCGCGGTGGGACCATTCTTCCCGAGCTCGTCAAGTCAGCACAATCTGCCGAATTAAGTGACATAATTGTGAGTGGTAGCTCCAAATAATTCGACGTCAGTAGCTAATCATAGTAAAAAAGCTGCTACATGAGCACAGAGGCCAGCCCACTGCTCTCACATTGTCGCATTTGCCCTTCGGGCCAACCGTGTCTTTTTCACTCGTAAGTTTAAGATTAAACCGTGAACGAAGATCAACGACTAATTTTGGCCCAAGTTCAACATTCTACTGCGCCATGATATTCCGAATACTATTCGAGGCACCGTGAGCGAATCTTACCCGTAAGTTCTACATTAAGGGTCACTTCAGCGTACTTCTGTGATGCTCGAGAACCCTTATATTTCACCGTGAAAACCAGACACTGATTGTTGGAACCTTTTAAGCCATCTAATATTTGAAGGTAATCATCTATATTCATCTTGGGACGCGTTCTCAACTAACCATAACCTTAGGTTTTACGACACCCTTGGGTAAACGCATAGTCAAGGTTCTCCAGCATATCTTTCCTCCTCGTGAGGCGACGAAGCAGCTCGGATCAAGAGTCATTACATTCCGAAATATAGATGATATAATAGAGGTACGCGTATATCCAATCTCCGAGTCTCTTTCTAGAGCACACGCCCACCCAATTTGAGAGCTTCTTTAGCCTTATGTTGCCGCATACTCCAGATAAATTAAAGCCTCCGTCATTACAAACTAATTGCTGACTCGGTCTGGGGATAGGTTCGCCATCATGTTTTCGTGCAAACTAGGTACGTAACATGGAGTCTTCCATTCAACAAAATACTTCCAAATCGCCGCCAGGCCGTCCACGGCAATTACTAACCTATTGACTCTGGACAGATATGACTCAGTTGAGTTAAGTGAGGTTGGACCGAGAATGTCGATGAAGCCATTCCAAATTCGGGCCGGATTATTGGACCAGCGAGATGGTGATGTCGAGTGGGCCCTCACCAACTACACACGAACTAGTCGAAAGAAGAATTATCTCTAAATCCCGCTTTCCACATATCGTTCCTAGTCACAACTTCATAGGAATACATGGCAGAAGGGCAAGCCGTGAATCTCTTCGCGGATCCAAGCGAAATGCCAGATGAGAAAGAAGGTGTGTTGAATGGTCGTTGATAGGATGTTTCCTGCCAGATAAGCACCAAAAGCGCCCAAGATCTCATAGATGAGCAATTCTAAAACAGAACTTGGAATCATGTCATCCCGACCATACGGCAGTTGGGTCTCCGTGCAGCCAATCGCAGAGGCTATAACCAAGAGATATACTTCTCCAGACAGCCTCCCTGTTTCTAACAAACCCCCCAAAAAGCCCGCAATCGGGCCCAACACAAGCGAACCGGAGTGAGGATGATGGAGGTTACTCGAAGCATAGCTCTGATTTGGAGTACGACTATTGATCTGACTTGTATATCCCTGATTAAATGCATTATACACTTGGAATTCTCTGAGACACGAATATCAGGACATAAGGAAACCAGTTTATGTCGCTTCTACACGGTTCTTTGAAAAGATGGTAGTAATGATGCAGACTGGGGAGATCATCTAATAATTGACTCAGTTTATATTGACGGTTCCGGAATCCGGGGTTCGTGTCTTAAAGGATTTTAACTATTCCATGAGAGGAAATCGACGATATGTGAAAGAGCAGGCAGGCAGCAGAGACACTCTCAGTCTTGAGATTTAGAGCATTCTTCTAGAATGACCTAGCGAGAGTACGAACTTGAAACAGACGTTTATTTCCATTGTTTTCTCTGAATGGATGTGACACAACAAATCGTCTACTGATCGGGCTAATCAATAATCACTTCACCTTACCTAGCTCTCTTATAGAGCTAATTTTCAGACAACAAAAGCGGTGGCTGCTATCTACGCGCAAGGCTTCTGCCACGGAGGTAAATAACATACTGTCTACTTTACACCAACCCTAGCATATTATATTCATATTGACCTACAATAAACATTCTCTTCGCCATACGCGGCATTGACTACCTAGGAGAAGTTAAAATATACCGCCTTTTTAGATCCCCTAAGGTAGGAGCGCTTAAGACTAAGCACTCAGTTGAGTTTCTAGCACTGGAACTTTAGGTTTTCTAAAAGCCGTCGTGGTTATATGTTTTAAGCATTTAAAAGACCACGTTGAAAGTTTCCAAAGGTTTCGTGTGATAAGAGAGGCCCTCTATAAAGCAGTAAATAAGCTTTTATAAACGAAGAGACAACCCGTACTGGTGAAGCTGTATGGAATACCCCAGGTTATAATCCCATTAGGGCACGTTGTGGCAAAACTTTTCTTTGAGATATCTAGAACTGAAGTTCAAAGCCACAGCTTGTTACGTACGCTACCTGCCATTCGCCATTTGCCGTAAGGCTGTACACTATTTTTAGTGATAAACACCGGCAATACTCCGTCGAAATTGTGGGCCGCGGAGAGACTCAGTCCAGGGAATCTTGCTAGCCTTCTTATTTAGGTTTAGCTTCGTATGTAGTCCGAGCTCCCTAGTGTACAGTAGGTAGGGTTAGGCGGCTAGCGTACAGATCCAGCCTATCTTTTGTCTAAGCCATCTCGGCTGCGTACCTATTAAGTGAGTACAGCAGTAGCTTACTATCCCGGAGTTATTCGTCTACTACTACCCTCGAACTTGTTGACATTCGCAGCGTAGAGATTCAATGATCGGTGTCTAGCTAGTTCTAGTCAATTATACGTAGTAGGGTTGCCGGTAGTATAGCACTGAAAATGAATATGGACAAGTGAAGATCTTCATTGGAAGAGACAAACGGCTTTTCCTTTAGCGCCTTAAATGACTTAGAGTGGCTAAGATTGCAGGGGTCCGACGTCATGTTGCAAATTGAGGTGCTCTCGGACAGCCCGCCCAGGTCACTAACAGTGGGCCTGTAGTATACCTGTCGAGCCGACCTGTGACCAGGTACAGACCAGGTACTGCAGCACCCCGGGCATCGCAAACCTATCACTCCACTACCAAATTTCCAGACACCCTCCCACTCTATTACCTGTATTTGCTCTGCGCCTTTGTACCCTCTTGCTTAATCCTACAACCGAAGACGAATTTTCATTCCCGACGAGCTTCGAATACCATTGACTTAACACACGCGTCTTACCACGCTCGTTCCAGTTATGTCTTACAATCCGTACCAGCAAAGCCCTTCGGCTGAGCAGGGATATGGGTATGGCCAGGTCAGTACGGAACAAACACGACGACAACGACGACGAAAACACTCCCCCCATCTGACGATATTTGTTTGCTATAGGACAACGAGCTGCAGAATTACCCCCAGCAGTCGCAGACACTACCGCAGCAAGAGTTCCTCGGCCGCATCGACTTCCTCCGCAACGAGATCGGCACGCTCACCAACAATATCCAAGACATTGCCTCGCTGCACCAGCGGTCGCTCGCCGAGGCCGACGGCGGCATGGCCGGCCAGCAGCTCGAACGCATCATTGCCGAGACCCAGACCCTGAACGGTGGCATCCGCGACCAGCTGAAATTCCTCGCCAATGACGCCAACAGGACAGTCGATGGCAGCCGCGCTGTCAAGGAGCGCCAGGTCAGCACCATCAAAGCTCAATTCGAGCGTGAGCTCCGCAGCTACCAAGAGGAGGAGAGCTCGTTCCGCTCCCGCTACCGCGACCAGATTGCTCGTCAATACCGGATAGTAAATCCCGACGCGAGCGAAGACGAGGTCCGTCAGGCCACCGAGGCCGATTGGGGCAATGAGGGTGTGTTCCAGACAGCAGTACGTATTCTCTCTCTCTTCACTTTCTCCTCGTCTCGAGCCATCGACATCGTATTAACGCGCTTTCTAGCTTCGCACCAACCGGACTGGCCAGGCGTCGTCCGTTCTCGGTGCTGTCCGCGCCCGACACAACGAGCTACAGCGCATCGAGAAGACCCTTATGGAGCTCGCCAGTCTGTTCCAGGATCTTGCTGTATTAGTCGAGCAGCAAGAAGTACCCGTGGTTCAAGCCGAGCAGAACGCTGAGAACACAACCAAGCACTTGGAACAGGGTAACCAGCAAGTCAAGAAGGGCATCATCAGCGCCCGGAACGTCCGCAAATGGAAGTGGTGGTGTCTGCTTATCACCATCCTCATCATTGCAGTCGTTGTCGGTGTTGCTGTCGGTGTGACAGAGGCTCAGAGGGCAGCTTCAGGGCACTAAAAAAGAGAAAAAGAATTTACATCTCACTCACGAGACCTCCTTCAACACCTATGGTACGACTACATAAAATATCATCCAGATGACAGAATGACGGGATGAAAACCAAAAGAACCGACCACACCATATATCTTCGACGACGACACCGACTAGACTATATTAATTCCAATTTTTCTGATTGTTTTTAATCATATTTTCTCTCGAATTGGACGAACTCCGATTGATCGCCTAACTGGCTTAGCAGAAGGAAGAGAGGTCCGCCGACGGTTTCTTCCCTATACGCACTACTATGTATTTTTGTGTGTTATTTTCTCCGCAGGTCTGTATGTAGGTCTATAGCGGAGAGAGGAGAGGGATGAGGGACACTTTGGATTTTTCGGCCTCTCCTTTTGCGGCATGGGAGGTATACGTCCAGACAAACTGGCAGGCAGGCAGGCAGGCAGGGACCTTGTTATATAAGTAGGCTAGCGTGGTAATGACACAACAGGCGATATTTACATGCAAATGTCACTAAGCACTGAGCACTAAGCACCTATACTAAAAATTCTCTCGGACAGATCACGTGTAAGATTAATCGTGAAGTCTAGAGATGATACGAGCCCAAAGACTCAATCTATCTTGTCATCGCATGCCTTATGCGTCGATTTCGATTTTTATGACCAGGGCTTTCGATGCATTCTCCTATGCATGGTTTAAGTCATTGTGATAAACGCCCTGAATTTGCTACGTGGATCCATAGTTAGCGTTAGTTGTGTTATTATCTGTTCAGTATCGCCAGTGGCTCATCTCTCAATATTACCGCTCTAGGCGAAAGAATTCGGCGAGGAAAGCTTGATGTAGAATTACGTTAGTTCGGTGTAGGCAGGCAAAGGAAGCAGCAAGAATGCGACCCCCTATAGGTTCATACAGCTTGACTAAAGTGTGGTAAAAGGGAATAGTACTGACGATTTATGATGTCTTACTAGCCAGCATTGGGTTGGATGAATTCAGAGACATGGTTACATGGGATCAGTTGTATTTCACTCGCTTGAGATGGGGCTCGACCCGTAATAAGTCTTCACTTCTCTTTTGGGAATTAGAAGAAAGAAAGGAAAGAGAAAGGAAAGAGAAAGGAAAGAAAACCGGCAGTGAACAAAACCATTGATCGACTATCCTAGGTTTCCTCATCGCCGCTTCAACCTCTCTATTCAGATTATGATGAGCAGTGAGTAGAATATCCGTAGACGATAGGTCAGCTTCAAAAACACACATCAAAATCGCATCACACCACGTAACCGTAACAGTCCCGATCATTAGTACCTATCAAAAGAAGCTCATATTAAGATTTTAACGCCACAGCCCTATGTCCCCATAAACCATTACTCCGTCCTCCCCGCCAGCCCATTCCCGATCCGATCCTATCCTATCCTATCCTATCCCTTAACGCCAGCCTCAGGGGTAACAACCGCAGTCTTAGCAGCAGCGGTATCAAGACTCATACGACCCATCTGCCCAGCCATACTCAGACCAGTGCCTTTCCGCGCCGTGAGCGCCTTCTGCCACCTCTTCGCGTCCCGCGAGGGCTCGCCGGCGCCATGCAATCCCAATATCTCCATCAACTCGGGTATCTCGACATGATCGCGCGTGGTGCGCATACGATGACACCACGTAACACACTTCTCCTCCACAGGACCCTCTCCCTCCCCTTCCCCGTCCCCTTCCCCTAACCCTCCATCTCCACCCCCAACCCCAGCAGGCGTCGAGATCGGCGTCTCAAGAAGCCCAGACGCAGGCTCAAAAAGGAACTCGCCCCCAACCTGTCTCTGATCCCCCATCTTCGTCACGAGCCCCGTCTTGACCTGGCGTAGTCCCTGCATGATCCCGGACACGACCGTGTGCGCGACCGTCTTGTCCTGCAGGTACGCGGGGCGGGCCCCCATGCTGAAGGTCCGCGTCATGCCCAGCTCGGCGTACAGCCGGCGCGCGGGGTCCGCGTACACGGGGAACGCGCACCCGGTTTCCTTCACGTACGTGTCGATGAGCTCGGGCGCGCCGCAGCCCACGACCGCGATGAAGGTGCTCACGGGCAGCGCTAGTAACGCCTCGGGCGTGATCGAGGCCGAGAGCGTGCGGAGGTATTCCTGGCAGTTCTGCGGACGGTGGCAATCAATGACATGTTTGCGTTAATTCAATTTCAATTTTCAATTTTCAAAATTCGAGCTTTAAAAAAAAACAAAAAAACCCCATTTTTATTTATTATGTATAGTTAGGTTTCTTTATTGTGGTTGTTAAGGTACTGTATATATATATGCCATGATGTCATGATATATATGCACCAGAGATATAGTGTTTTGTATAAATTGGAGACATTAAGAAGAAGAGGAAGGAAGGAAGAAAAATAAGAGACAACGTGAAAGAGAGAAATGAATAAATGAATGAAACTTATGAGAAAACTTACGCCGCAGAAGAAATGGCGCACGAAGATGACGAGGATGCGCCGCGCCACGTTGTGGCCCGAGTACAGGCTCTTGAAGGGATGCGTCTTGCCGGCGTGGTCGAAGACGGTGTAGTTCTCGATGGCCTTGAGGACCTGCGGCGAGGGGATCTCGTTGTTCGTGTCGACCTCGCCTTTGAAGTCGGGCGGGTTGACGAGGTCTTCTTCTGCGTGGACGTTCTCGCCATTGCTCTTCTGCTCTGTCTTGGAGTCTTGTATAGTTTCCGAGACAGGCTCTGTTTTCGCCTCGGGCGTAGACGAGGCATCTACGCCGCTGTCAGAGTGCGGAGATGCAGCAGCCATGGTGTGCACACGGCCTGGTGAGATAAATTTTGTGATGTTTTTTTTAATGTTATTTATTATAAATGTGTTTTGGTTGATTTGAGTTGTGAGTGAGAGAAAGAAAGAAAGAAAGAGAGAGAGAGAGAGAGAGCAAAGCTGTCCGCAAGTTTGATCACCGATAGCAAAGGATGTATGTAGCAGTCAAATAGGACAATGCCTCGGTAGCAAGCAAGCAAGCAAACAACAATGCTGGTGTGGGTCAGGGGCGCGTGGCAGGGAAACGGTAGGGACAGGCTGCGTCAGAAAATCATTTGTGCAGATATTAAAGGTATTTAGGTCTGGAATATTATTATCATAAGAAGAAAAAGGAAGAAAAATCCGGCAGATTCAAGAAAGGTTGAAGTCCAAGATATCGGGACCAGCACTCACTTATACTATTACCTACTACTAAGTAAGTAAGTACCTAGGTAGGTAGTCTAACCTAACCCAACCTAATGTACTACTGATAGGCCGTGAAGACCCGCCCTGCAGTGGTCTTACAAACGCCAACCCACGCATCTACTTGAGCACATTGCACGGGGGGCCATCGTGGTGAGCCAATCAGCGAGCATCGAAGGCCTGGAAACCATCTTGACGAAAACAAGCTCAACTTGCAGCGGTTTCAAGCTGTTCCGGCGGGCTATTGGATCGGGGTCTTGGCACGATTTGATTGTGACGGGGCGCATATGCGACTTACTTACACCCCACCATTAGGATTGATCAGTCATGCCCCCTTCTTGACGTTTCTTACCCGGTAACAGGGGGCGGCGGTGCTGGGTGCTGGCCAAGATCCGTATCCTTTGTGCATCCTCCGTCATTGGATATCAAGGCCGGGGTAATCAGGTATTGATTCATGTTTTAAACCCCATTAAACCCATTCAACGTTTGTCTTCCTCAACTTGTATGTGTACCTTCTGAAGCCTCACTCGGACATTGGATAGATATGATGTGATATCCATCAATTTCAGGTCGATATCCCCTTGCGATAGTCACATCGTCACATCGTCACATCGTCATCCCGCTCTTTCCTTTTACGTTTTGTTAGAAATGATGAAAGGTTGTGAGTTGTTCCCACCTTAAGGTCTTTAATCTAATATGATCAGTTTGGTTGGCCCAAAAGGGCAGTCGGTTAAGAAAGTTGCACGAACCATCAATCGTTCCACTGTGGTCATAGAGCTTAGGTAATGATCCTTTGTAAGCGTCAAGCCCTGCATCTACTAAGTAGGGACTTTCGACGGGAGAGCAAGATGCAGGGACGCAACAAGGAAATTCCCCCTCAGGTTGGCCATGCCACCTATTCTCACGAGCCACGTAGTTTCTATCATACTGATTTTGCAACTAGCGTTGTCCCTCTTCTCTGTAAGGGTTTCTTGACTATAGTGTGCCCGCTTGGGATGGTTAACTGAGTGGGAGCCTCCTCAGTTGGCTTTCTCGTTTAACTAGAGCGCTTTCAAACAAGTCGAGATACGGTGAACCCATCCTTATTGTGGCTCTAACGCTCTCTTTCCATGCTATGGATGACTACCGCGCCGCAAAGTATAAGCGGGGTCCTCCCTCTTCACCACGTGTGCGATGTAGAATGGCGGGCACAGGCGAGGCGGTAAAGAGTGCGGTCACCGAGCATAACCATCTCAAGAAAATGAGAGTTACGTCTTGCGTCGCCTAGTCGTGAATCAGAGAGAACGCATCCATATTTCTCACCAGGCTGAAGTTGACAGGGGGGAATGGGAGAAATACCTTGCTAGTCGTTTCGTAATGTCTTAATGAGCCTCATCATAGTGTATATGGAAGAGAAAGTCGAAGCCAGCCAAAACGATACCTACGGGTACGCTCAATCTCGCCTAAGCCAATCAAAAATCAATATGCAGCTATCCAACACTCACAATAGCACCTTAAGGCAGCCAGCCGCCTTCGGACACAATGTGACACAGCCTTTCTCATTACTATTCGAGCTAAGAAAAGTCGGTATTTGATCTTTTGAAAGAATACCTACCTAGTAGCCTCTGCAACTCTTGTTGATACTTACTGAAGTAACCTACTCCTATCTCCCTAGTAATCGCCCGTATTAGGTCTCGACCGCACTAACTTAGAGGTTAGGTATTACAAACCATCACCAAGAATATGACAACCCAGAAAATACATGACAAGGCGCAATTGGCCCGAAAGAGTGTACAAATAATCGCTTCTTTTTAAATGCAACACCGGCTACTTATAATATGAGAAAAAAAAAGAGAGAGAGAAAAAGGACACACAATGAGCTGTGCTGCCGATTCTATTATAAGCAGCGGGTCCATTATATACCTATATAAAATATAACGTGGTGGAAACACGTACATAATCTTCAAATAAACATATCTACACCCAAGCCTTCACTCACCTACCAAGATTCAAAGTCGCCTGACGACTTTTCGGTTTCGTCAAACCGGACCTGTCTACCCCCCAGAATTTAAATGGTATTCCCAATGACCCGTCTACCCCGAGTCCCACAACTCCTCTTCCTGTTCCTCACAGCCGCTTTCCTTCGGCCAGCCTCGGCAGAATGCCGCCTCCTCAAGCGCGGCCTATCAAGGGATCTCCTGCTCCTCGGCACAGTCCTCACGGACCGGGGCGCATTGCGCGATTCCGCCGTCTTCATACAGGCGGGCAAGATCGCCTATGTCGGCGATATCTGCGGGTTGGGGATTAACACCACGAGGGGGGGCGGTTACGATGTCCGTTACGACGTCAGCAGCGTGGTGGACTGCACCGGCGGCGGCGGCGCCGGCTCCGTGATCTCGCCGGGTTTCATAAACACCCACGAGCACATCGGTTTTTCCACCGTCGCCCCCTTTGTCGATATCGGGGAGCGCGTGGGCCATCGCCATGACTGGCGCGTGGGCACGCGCAATTACACCATGCGCGAGGTGGCTGTGAATGGCAGCGTGCTGGATGCCACGGCGTGGGGGGAGCTGCGGCATGTATTCTCGGGGACTACGTCCATTATCGGCGGGGAGAGTGAGTAGCTCCCGGAGTCCTATTTCTTATTTCTACGTGTACATATTGAGGAGGAGAAAGTGCTCCTCCTTACAGACCGAATCAATATTTTAGGAGCTCCCCAGACAGTCCAAGCACTTTCCTAGAAAGAAGCATATTTGAAAAAAAAAAAAAAAAAAATCTGCTTATTAACCATTGAGTCTCACAGTGGTGCCAGGCCTAGCCCGAAATCTAGATTTCCCAGACGGCCTAGAAGAAGGCCTCGCCCACCGCGTCGTAATCTACGACACATTCCCCCTCAAGGACAAACTCGGCATCCTGCGCACGGGGGACTGCG
Source organism: Xylaria sp. FL1042 (assembly GCA_022495085.1). Lineage (NCBI taxonomy): Eukaryota > Fungi > Ascomycota > Sordariomycetes > Xylariales > Xylariaceae > Xylaria > Xylaria sp. FL1042. The sequence goes on from MU380148.1 coordinate 240,664, forward strand.
ACTACGGGCCCAACGCCATCGACGGCGCCACAGCGGCCTCGTACCACCGGTACATCGGGCACATCGGCGAGGGCGTGGACCCGGAAGCGGCCAATGAATTCACCTGTCTCTCCAACGCGACCTACGACATTACCCCCGCGCCCGGCGGCGGGCTCAGCACGGACATCATGGCGGCCAACGTGGCCCTCGTGCACGCCCTGGGCCTCACCGCGACCGACTTCAGCATCGTCGCGGCGCGGGGCGCAAAGGTCGTCTGGTCACCGCGCAGCAATGTGTCCCTGTACGGCAAGACGGTGAACGTGAGTCAGATCCTCGAAGCAGGCGTGACGGTTGCGCTGGGGACAGACTGGCTGCCTTCTGGCTCCGCGACGATGGGCCGTGAAGCTGTGTGCGCGGCGGCTATCATGGAGGAGATGTATGGCGTGCAGCTCCCTGCGAAGGTATTATGGGAGATGGCGACGGTCAACGCGGCAACGGTAGCCGGGTTCGAGGACCAGCTGGGCTCGCTCGAAGTCGGGAAGTTGGCCGACGTCGTAGTTTTCGGGGGGAAGTCGCAATCTCGGGAAGAGGACGGAGAGAATACAGTCGACCCCTTTGCACAAGCCATCTTTGCTCCGCAGGAGAATATCGAGCTTGTGCTGCGTGGTGGAAAGGTTCTTGTAGCGAGCTCCGGGATAGGAGGCTTAGCTGTAGGAACCTGCGAGGCCGTCGCTTTCGGCGAGTCGGATAAGGTGGTGTGCATTGCGGATGAGCTAGGTTCTTCGTTCAAGGAGCTGGAGGCTTCGCTTCGGGGTGTATATCCCGTGGTGCTACCAAATGTGCCCCCGTATGAACCAACATGTAAGCCTAATAGCTAGCCGTAAATAGTATAATCAGATGAACAAAGTAAGCGGCCACAATTTCCCCGTGATCGTCATAAAAGACAAAAGTATCAACTAGAGAGAACGCCTGTCCTGGGGGTTGGCAATATTAGGGACGACTAGTACTTAGAGAACTAACGTTATCAAATTCGTTCAATTGAAACAAATCTAATAACTCCTACGGAATAGAAAACGTCGAGATTCGCGTCCCTGCCATCATTGCCGGTTCAACGCATGTCATTGGATTGACGCAACTATCATACGAAGTGATTCCGTCTCTCTAAGCACGCCCCAGATTCATGAGGTATTAAAAGAGCGGGAATGAATAATAGGAAATAAAACAAGTACTCAACAAGTCAAATTTATTGAATTTAACCATTGCGTTTTACTTCACACATAATCAGGTCGTATCGCCCTCTCCTTAGGGAGAGAGGCATTAGTAGGTGGATATATACAGTAATTGTACAGTAGTGTGCGATTACGTTGTACTTGGACTCCTAAGCATATAAAGCTCACTAGCCTGTCAACATAGCTAGGCCGGAGTTCCAAAGACCACAAGTCTTTCCTTCCAATGAGTGAGCGGGATTCGCCAAACTCGCAAAAGCTGCACAACTTAACACTTTCATTTGGTTTCGTCAAATCGTTCTGCGCCAGTCGATACGTTACAAGCTAACAAAGGTCGACGGCGGCCGAGATGGAAGAGATCCTCCCTTACCGAGCAAGCCCAAGTCCTTAGCGAGGGCCACCAGGCAACCCAGCAGCCATACCTTGGCCGATACCATGAAGTTTAGCTGCGAGTTGAGGATAGTTCTCCTGGACTTGAATTTGGGTTCTTGTCGCCTCGGCATAAGAGAGCGCATTAACAATCTCTCCCGGGGTTCTTGCTAGCTCGGCAGCTCTCTCAAAATATTTTAGTGCCTCAGTGATCTTGCCTTGCTGCAAGAGAAGCTGTGCCATCGTAGCAACAGCGATATCGCACTCCGGATCAACTGATGAGCTGGTAAGCAAACGCAATTAGGATATGACCATTAGGAGCTACTTACTAATTAAAGCCTTTTCGCAGAGTTGCTCTGCCTCGGTAAACTCGGCCTTTTGTTGGAACAGCGTGAGCGCCTTGTTGATTAGAGGTAAGACGTTCATGGACATGGGCTTGGTCTGCTTCTCCATGTCCATGGCGGTGTCGAACTGCTGAATAGCATCGTCGTACTTGCCCTGGTCAAGAAGGAGCTCGCCGTAGTAGTTATAGACGTCCGGTACACGGCTGAAGTTCTTGATACAGCGCCGGAAGGTAGCCATGGATGAGGCGACGGAGCCCATCTTGTACTGTGTTACACCAAGTTGGATATGCGAGAAGATGAAGGTATTATCAAGGTCAATAGACTTCTGGTAGTCTTTTGCCGCGTTTTGCCACTCGCCATGGATAAAATGGAGTTGAGCACGATGGTAGTAGATGTCGGGATCATCCGCATTTTGCTTAATGGCGCTTTCGATATCCGCAGCGGCCTGGTCACGGTTACCTAGATTCTGGTCAGACAAGGATTCGCAGAGGAGGCGGCCGTAAGTGTCTTACCCGTTTCTAGATGCATGCTGGCGCGTTTTACATAGCTCTGCGTCATAGAGTGATCAAGCTCAATGCTCTTATTCAAGTCATCCAAAGCTTGCTCTTGCGATCCCCGTAGACACCTGAAGGTACCCCGCATATTGTAGGCAAGCGCCTGGTATTTTCCCAACCCACCGAGCTCGAGAGCCTTCTCAAAGGCGGTGGCAGCCTCTTCATAACCATCGTGCGTCTTCTTCTCCATGGCTCGAAGACCAATCTGTAGTTGACCCTTTCCAGTGGAATCGGGTAGATCTACGGAATCTTCCAAACCAACAGGCCGGGGTTTCTCGCGGAAGCTCTGGATGTAATTGGAGACAAAGGTCGGACTTGGGAGTTTGTTGGGGTTCTTAGTCCTCAAGATACCCTCAGCCTTCTGTTCGGCAACCTTCTTGAGTAGCTTCTCAACTGATGCAGCACTATTCTCATTCCGGAATTCATCGATTATGCAGCTGGCGGTGAAATCCAATAGAGACTCGCTGTACTTTTCGAGATGCTCGTAAGCATTGGCTCGTCGGTTTAGGGCTTTGACGTAAAGGGGGTCGAGGTTGAGGGCGGCAGTTGTGTCCTCGACAACCTTCTCCCACTCGCTGAGGGCATTATAGCACGCCGCTCTGTTGGAGTAGAATATGGGATCAGGCTTGCATAAGATAGCTTTTGAGTAGAGGTCGATGGCCTTGTTATAATCCTTACTACCATAAGCCTTGTTACCGGCGGCCTTTAACTTCTGGGAGAACTCGTTTCGTTGCTCAGCCGTGAGAGCAGTGACTGTTGTCTCGTCAATATCGGGAAGCTCATCAGCGCTCTCCACGGTAGCAGGCTTGGCCTTTTCTTGGGGAGCAGCAGCAGACTTCGCAGAGGCGTCGGCCTGGCGTTCTGCCTCTTTCTTTTTCCGCCTCTCCTTCTTGCTCAATCTGGGTTGCGCCGGCCCTTTGTTGGAATTCTATACATGTATCAGACAACGACGAGTCCAAACGGGCAGATAAACAAGACAACACAGCAAACTGCGGATTGGTGGAGCAGCTTACCGCATCGCCATTCAGGTAGTATACTACGCCAGCTCCCGTCACAACGACCGCGACTCCAGCGATTGTGTAGACCAATGCCTTATTCTCGGAGGCCCAATTGGTAAACCGATCCCAGACCGAAGACTCGACGGGGATAGCAACGGGCTTGGCCAGATTCGGCACAGGCGGTGGTGCTGCAGAGGCGCCAGACATGATCGAAAAGTGTCGAGGAGCTACAGGAATAAAGTCCGCCGTGTACGACAAGGAGTAGCTAGAGGTGGGATACGACGCCGGGCAAGAAGACGAAGAGGCGTCGGCGTACTGGACGGATGGAGGCGGGATGCAAGATGTGGTACCAGGTGGTGGTGCACGAGGAGATAAGGTGGTGTGGTGTAGTAAATCCAAGTAGGTCGAACCGCCGGCAATGATGCGCTTTGGAGGAGCTCGACAAGTTAAAAAAAAATTAGTAGCGCGGCTCGTGGCTTGGCACTTAATCGACTTTGGGACCTGCCTAACCTTAGCTCGACCAGCCCATCTAAGGTCTCCAATCGTGTTAGGACAAGGCATCGGCTATACATGCTATACCCTACTGACTATACCTACTTGGTAGGTAGCACAGCTGTACCTGCCTAGTACTATATAATACCCCCCAGCCAGCGAAATTATGTATAGGCTCGCTGATTGGTTCATGATAGGGCAGATGTTAAGTATGAGCTCATACGTGTCGAGTTTAGGTACCCTATTTGGACTAGCTCATCCTTATTTTACATATGTCGATGCTACAATTTAATCACTCTGTAATCGAAGTCATCAATAAAGGTTTTTAGTTCTTGAAGCTGGTTGCCCATCGTGAACTATGCCTGGGGTGGCACCAACGACCTAAGGTCAGGTTAGTATTTTATTAGTACATATATATTTCATTGTATACATGCACCAAGTTTACAATGACGAATCGTGTTCCCTTAGCAATATCCTATCTATCCATAATGATGACTCAGCATGGCACTATGACAACATACTTCGTCCCTAACAATCTTCAGCAACATCGAGTACAAATCCAATAAGACGAAATGGATGGACTCAAAGTTTTCACCACTATCCGATGTGATCGAGAACTACTGAAAATCGCCGACCAAGCGTCGGCCGACGTCGGCTGGAACCAGAGTCCCTCTCCTTTCTACATGCTCGACTTTCACCGCGATCGTATGCTTAAGGCCGCCATCTACTGGGGCTGGGATGCTGCTATTAGGACAATCGACGGGGAGGATGGTCTGAAAACCCTGGAGACCTTTCTACGAGAAAATATTGCAGATGTTGTGGACATGCCTTGTGCCGCCAAGGTTCTCCTTGATAGAGATGGCACCTTGAGTGTTGTTAAACGGCCAACGGGACCGGTCCATCTGAACAATCTCTTTCCTTCCTGTTTCCCAGCGCCATTAGGCCATACTACGCAAGATTCTTCACAAACGAGCAGGGTTCCTGAGAGGAATTTCGACTATGAGATTCTTGTAGATGGACAGACTACGTTAAAATCCGAGTTCACTCACTTCAAGACCACTCATAGACCTATGTACGAAGAAGCGAGACAGCGAGCCGGGATTAATAATCCCACCGATAGAAGGGAGGTTCTTCTTATCAACCAAAATGATGGATCCATCATGGAAGGCAGCATTACAACCCCCTATTTCTGGAGGAACGGTAAATGGGTCACTCCACCAGTCGCGAGAGAATTCAACCTAGCCGAAGGAAGTGGTGGCAACAGCGGTACAAGTAGAAGATGGGCGCTAGAAAGGTAAGTGTGGTACTCTGTCTAACTATGGAGGAGCTCGGAGCTTAGGCTTAACTTGGTAGGAATCTTGTTGTTGAAGACGTTGTCCATTCCGATTCGCTTGTTGATGGTGAAGAATGCTGGATTAGCAATGGCGTCAGGGGCTTTATTCATTGCAAAGTCAAGCTCTTCTGATAGATAATTTTTATTTATTAGCGTGGTAAAAATTGCAGAGGTTCAGCTCACTAATCGCTCCCATGCGCATTCAAGTTATTAGGTAGGTAGCTCTTTCTATAACTCTTCCGACCTAATTATTACTAGGCTCGCCTGAACTTAGAAATATTATTCACGCCTCAGGAAGAGCCAATGAGAAGGTACATGTCACGTCGTGAATTCTGCTCATGGTAGCAAGAGCGGTGCGTGTTTGAGTAAAGCTGAACAGCTAAGGCATCTCTTCCAAATCTTGGTAGTAACGACTCGTGCGATGAGCGACACTAACCACATGTGCTTTCTACAAAAACCCCTGAAACAATATGGAAAGTAGAGAGTAGGTAAGGGCATCCGAATCTCTGTTTCGCATTCGGCGTGGCACAACAATCAGAACTTGGCCTCCCTCTTCTTCCCCAACACACTCATCATATTATTATTTCATATACCTACCAACACTAGGTCTCCTCCAGCAGTACATATCTGATCTCGTTTATCCTGGAACACCTACTAACCCAACGGGCCGCACATACCTAATATATTTCATCATTCCTTCGACCACTTACGAGTCAGCTCGAGCCTCGCTATAACATCACCTGTGCAGTTGATGCCCTGGTTGTGGAAAAATCCACCATGGATACCATTTACTCAATACAAGACGGCCTCAGAAAAGACTTTGGTCTTACCAAAGTCAGAGCAGTCCAAAATCAGAATTACAAGCGCCATGGCACCAGAGTAAGTAACACGCATGGAACCCTCCTCTTTGCATCCTCATCTAATCTTCGGATCCTTCTCCAAGTCTATGAGATCTATGGGCAAGAGAATTCTAATCTCACATCGAAACATAGTCCTACGTTCATCTCCTGCATAAATATAATTTTGAACCGACGAGGAGTGGCCCTTATTTCCGAGTGAGCCGTAGCAAGCACAAGGGCCTTGTCTCTGACAGGCTGAGAGCTGCCCTTGGTGGCCATGTCAGCAAAGAACGAGTCCTCGTCAAGATGTCCGGCCCTGAACCGGAGGCTGAACATGGCGAGGTCACCGCCGAAGACTCACAGAACGACATGCTGTTAGTATTTCACAATCTTTTAGTGTTTTCTTAGGGTATATACCAGTTGCTCACTTAACTTGTATAGCTATCTTTGCAAAATATCAATCGGAACGCCTCCTCAGAATTTAATGTTAGATTTTGACACTGGCTCAGCTGATACCTGGGTATGCGACCCAATCAACCTATCAATCGCCTACTCGTATCTCGCTAATTCGCCGCGTAGGTTTTCTCGAAAAAGCTTAGCTCATCTGAAGAAGAAGGTCACAACGTCTTTGATCCCGAAAAGTCAAGCACATTTGACCCACTGTCCGGCAAGAGTTAGAAGATCGAGTACGGAGACGGGTCATTTGCCTCGGGCAACTGTGGCACGGACACCCTCATCGTCGGCGGTTTATCAGTAAAGAAGCAAACAATTGAGACGGCAGAAGAGCTCTCAGACCAGTTCGTAAGCAACACGGGCGACGGCCTCCTCGGCCTCGCATTCAGCAAGATCAATACAGTGCAAGACGGTAACGGCAGGGCCGATCCACAGGCGACACCCGTCGAAAACATGATCAAACAGGAAGACATCCCGAAGGAAGCAGCGCTCTTCACGTCGGCGCTGTACAGCTCGAGGGACAACGGGGTAACTTCGAAGTCATTCTACACTTTCGGCTACATCGACCAGGACCTCGTCAAGAAGTCAGGCGAAGATATTCATTGGGTTGAAGTCGACAAGTCGGACGGATTCTGGGCTATCTCATCGGAATCGGCCTCGGTCAACGGTGAGTCGATCCCCACGAGCTCAAACATGGCCATCGCCGACACGGGCACGACGCTTGCGCTCATGTCAGACGATGTGGTCGACGCCTTGTACGCACAGATCCCGGGCGCAACGTACGACTGGTCTAACCAGGGCTATATCTTCCCGATCGAAGTTACAGTCGAGGACCTCCCGGAATTCAAGGTCGCCATCGGCGACAAAGAGTTCTTGATTCAGAAAGAAGACCTCGCCTTTGCACCCACCGACGACGGCAAGAACTGGTACGGCGGCGTTCAGAGTCGTGGTAGCTTACCCTTCAATATCTACGGTGACACGTTTCTGAAGAGTGTTTACGCTGTATGTCTCCATCTCAAATTCATACCCACCGAAGGGTTCCCCATCCTCCCTAGTTATTTGAACCCCTAGATATCTCTGCAACCGATAACTAATACGCAGCAACGATATTGTAGATCTAGGATGTAGGAAACACCCGCTTTGGCGTTGTCCCAAAGCTCGAAGAAACACAGAACCTAACGCCACCCACCACGACCGATAACGACGAGCCTAAGACAAGAGTCACTAGCGTCGCCATGGCGGCCGCTGACGGCATTGATCCTATCAGCGTTCCCCTTTAGATGGTGGAGCGTCATCGTTTTGATTGATGTGATATGCCTTCTCTTGTTCTGCCTAGTCTCTAGAAATGAAGTTTGTGCTCATTGCCATTATATTAGGCGTGTTTCTCTTAGCAGGATGAGACTGGCGGGTGAAAAAAACTTGCAACGGTACGTAGTGGGGGGGGTATGGTAGGCTACCCTACAAATGCTGACTCTGGCTCGCGTGGATTTGAAGAGATCCCCAAATAGGTTGGAGGTCGATTGAAGGTGGACTGAATTGACTAGCATACGACTTATACACCTGCATGATCGTCCTTAGTGCCCTTTCATGAATAGTGTAATCCACAACAACTATTTTCCTCCTTACCCATTAGGATAATTAGTGTTCACCTTGCTCCTCTGGTGCTTCTTGCTGTCTGCAGGTGATAATCGCCTTGAATATAAAGTTACAACATATCTCTAGGGAAAACTTGATATTTGCAACTATATAGCCGGTAGATTATATAACGACGTTCAATCAGTAGTAGAGAATAGAGGAAACCAGTTCTAGAGGCCACAAACATGGTTGTATTTAGGTATAGGTAGTAGACCTACAAAGGGAGCAAGGAGGTCAATAACTAGTTAGAGTGGTAGCCTCCCTTCACCATTCCTCTCCTCTCTTCGATCTTCTCAGATCTCTCCACATGCAACAGTTTATAACCAGCAAACCCACTCTACTCGAGACAGAAAAAAAGACAGGATGTCCGAATCTGGACCTCCGTCTCCCCCCCCCCCCCCCCCCGATACGGAAATGTGGTAAAACCGCAATGAGTGCCCTCTTGCCCACCAAAAAGTTGTCCAAACCAAGCAACACAAAAAAAGTGAGCCTCCCATGTCCTTAATCCACCCCACCCAAAACAATCCACCCGATAAAAAGCCTGGAGCTATAAAAAGCAAATATGAAACGTGAAAGAGAACTCCTCCAACGCCATTGCAGAATGACCCTTCCAAAAACTAATGGAAATGGTAAGAGCCAACGCCGAAAGGACTGAGCATAAGGGTTGAAGCTGGGTGGGGGGATCAAGTTGCTCCCTTTGAAGTTGTTCCAGGTAGCCAAGATCGGCTGGTAATTTCAAGGTAGCCTGATGATTGGTGTATTTTAGGTTATTATACGGGTGATCCAACGCTAATAGGTACCGAGGCGAACATCTAGAACCTCCCAGTGTCTACCGTAAAAGCATATTGTGATGTGTCGATTTTCTTTCATCTAGTGTAGATAAGCGTGGTTAAGGGGCAAAAGTAGAAACTCTACTGAGGGTAGTAGACTCCAGGAGTAGAGTAATAATATCCATCTGGGCTAGGTGTCACCATACCATTCATACCAACGTTGGGGATCGCGTAACCTTGCGACGCAGGATAAGGATAGGGTGCCATGGGTGGTAACTGAGAAGCATCGTAGTAATAAACCATTCCATTGACCTCTTGTGCAACAAGATTAGGATTCTGTGGATTTTGACCGGCTGACTGAGCGCTTCCCATGTCGCTCTGAGGCTGCTGGCCTGGTTGCGAACCAGGCACAAATGTTGTCGCATTCGGTGGTATGGTACCGGGGTAGGGAGCAGGTGGGTAGTAATAACCTGGCTGCGGGGGGATCATTTGATAAGCCGGGTAATAGCCTTGTTGCGAGAATTGGTTTGGTTGGAATGGAGCAGCGTGAATAGCACGCTCCGGGATCTGTGATAAAGGTGTCCCGGTCGAGTGCTGCGAAGGATAAGACGAGTGGCGAGCGTGAGTATCTTGGCCCAAGCCATTAGAGACCTGAACGGGAACCTGTTGATGGAAAGCCTGATGGTAATGGTTCTCTGGGGACTCGATACTAGCGACAGAAACAGTTTTCTGTGGGCGAGGCTGGTGCATTGGAATAGGTGCGGTCCGGTTCTCCACGAATGGTGGTTTTGGAGGGAGAGGGTGTGTTTGGGGTTGAGGCCGTTCGTTGAGAGCGGGATGTGAAGTGTTTACAGAAACCGCAGTTGGAGCCTCACCTCCGGGGGGTATTCTCTGATCTTGACGGGCTTGGGGTGGTAATCTGACAACTGGTCGGGTGTTGTCGTATGGGAGTGCGGGACGAGACACGGCAGAACCAGTTGGAGAAGCAATATAATCTCTATTCATATCCGGGGCGATGGATGAACGGCGACTAAGAGCGATGCTAGGGGAATAAGCGCTCCCGGCATAAGCACTCCCCCCGAAAACGCTTGTTCTTCTCGAAAACCCTCCAATGGATCCTAAGCCAGATCTCGGTTTGCCTCGCAATCGCTGGTTTGGACGCATAGCACGAGGAATGAATATGAAAGATCTATCAATAGCCGGGAAGACGTAACGATGTGGGAAGTCAGGCAGAGAAATACGGACTGGCTTGTCACGTCTTAAGGGTGGCCTGTGATCGGGTAGTTTGGTGTATTGCTTAATAGGTATGCCAGAAAAGACGATAGGCTCCTTTAAGCCCGACAAGAACACTCTTATTTGGACGTTACCAAGCAGCCTCTCTGTGGACATCTTCCGATTGATAGGCGTAGAGCTTTGAGGGCAGGTTGGGATAAAGCCGTTGCCATTAGGGGGCCCATCGTCGGTGAAAGAGGATCGTGGCTGCCGGACAGGCGGGGGTTGCGTGACAGTCTCGTGCATATCATGGGCCCAAGGAGCAGATATTGTAGGGTCTGCTGGACTATGAATCGGATAGCTGCTGTTGTCAGTACAGAAGACAAATAGACGAAGGCTTTACACTTACTTGGTGGGAGCAAAGGGACCCCCGATGCCACGGCCTCTCCCGCGAGAAGCCCGACCAAATGGGCGAAATCCATTAGCAGATGGGCCAGCATGTCTGTGGTCATGCATAAAGAAAGCACCTCTATTGGGAACGAAAGAAGGATCTTCGTCCCGCTTGCGCCTATACTCCTCGTGTTCTGTGCGGCGTCGATCGCCTGGAGGACCTTGTGAACCGTCCCTTGCAACAGCTAGCACAGAGTTTGAACTAACTACAATAGGCGCGGGCGCCTTTACAGGTGATTTTGGAGCATCTTCGAAGTCGACCTCCTCCACGGGAGCGCTCTTGTCAGAGAGGCTCAAGCCATTCAGCATGAACTCAGTGTCAGACGCGACATCATTGCTCGACTTTGGGTGATTCTGTACGGTAGACGTGGGCGTAGATTTGGAGTGGGCTTTGCGGTTGCCGTTGGTGCTCGAAGTGCGGCCGGCTATCTTCTTCTTCACCGGCGGACGTGTAGGCGAAGTGTCCTCGACATTACTAGTATCGCTGTCATCGGCGGCATCGACGTCGTCGGAAGCCAAGGAACCGTCGCTTAGCGAATCATCGTCCAAATCAAGTTGGTCTGGACCACCCTCGTCCTCGCCTTCATCTTCGACACGGCGTCTATGGCCGATCAGCTTTCTCCGTCGGATGCCGGCCGCCATTTTGTATGAGAATTACAGAGAGTGTGCGATGCGCGAGACTGCGAGACTGATCGATATCGGCGACGGGTGGAGTACTGCTCAAGCCACCGAGGGAAACACAAAGCCACCACGAGGAGCCAGACTACGACGTTGGCGTCGTGACTGATGCTGATGTCATGCGGTTCCTATACACAATGGAGAAAATAGTGGAGGACGACAGGTGATTGGCAATAAAAGTAAACAGACTAGAACGGTAGGGGGCGAAATAACCGCCGGCGGTGCAGAAAGAACGGAAAGGGTGTTAAGACAGTCAATTAAAAAGCCAGGGCGCCTTTGATTCATACAATAGCCCTACGTGGAAGTAGGGTCGTCGCCCGTCTCGGTGGCCCCCTTGCGGTGTCGAGTCGGGTTGAGTCGGGTCGAGGCAACGCAACGCAAGCCGGGTTGGAGGTGGTTACAAGACGAGACAAGACAAGACGACGACGGACTTAAGAGCAATAAAAAGAAACAACACAAACTGGGTCGGTGAATCAAGAAGCAGAGCACCCCCTAATCCAGGCAAAGGCAGTCGTACCGGCCTGGACGGGAAAGGGGAGGGCCTAGACAGTGATTTCGTCTCTAGGAGATATAGTGGTGACGAGAGGAGGAGTTGTGCGAGATGGCCGTGATGGATAGAATCCAAAAGTTTCGATGAGGTTAAGCAAGCTGGCAAAGAGAGTGACGGGGGCCTACCTAGCGTGAGTGGGTAGGTGCTGGGTTGGTAAGTGAGCTAGGTACCTAAAGGAAGGGGTACGGTAGGTAGTACCCAGCCGTTGGTGGGGACCGCTAAAGTGCACCTAGAAGCTAGCAGCCAGAAGTCTACATGAACAAGAAGGCCAGGGTGACCTAGATAGAGCCAGTGAAGCCAGCAAGACTGTAGGTACCTGGCCACTCCAGTCAAGCACGTATGTACCTTCCTTGGGTAGACCAGGTTAGGTTTGCCAGCTCTTGCTCAGGTGCTGCCGGCCGGACACAGGAAGCTACCTAAATTCAGGTAGCTGTCCAGATAGACTGGAAGACTTGTGGAATGAAACTGGAAAGAATGGCTCGATGCTGGATCGACTTGTTCCGGCTTCAGCGTTGTAAACGTCTTACGTAGGTATGTACTATCTCTACATACTACAGTAGATATTTCGTACTGTACACTTCAACTAACCGCCGGTACTAGCTACCTACATACCTAAGGTAGGTGCTACATCACTGCCTCTTGAGGCCATCTTCATCTTCGGTATTATAGCTGTTGTGTTCTGTTTATACCGACTACCTAGGTGTTATGTGTCTGTCCAGGAACAACTGCTGCCTTAATACTACAAAACACTAAATGCCGCAAGGAGACACCCTACTTTATTATCTGGCCGACTGTCTCTTCATCTCAAAGTGCTCACAGCATTGCCTGCTCGGAGAAGAAGCGCCCCCCCCCACAGGATGCTATTGGTCAGTGCGCCTCTGCTGCACTGACAACATGCACCTCATGTGTGCATTGACTGGCTGTTAGTGTCTGTTGAGCAGCCTGGCATATTTGTTTAATGTATTCAATCGAATCGCCCTTCTCCCACCCTCGAAACGCTCAAGCCGCAAGAAATAATACAAGTTCCGGGCAAAGTATTGGGCTGTGCTCAAGCGCAAACACACGCGGCAGCCTCCCAAACTCCCAAAACCCCCAGACTCCAAGCCCCTCGCGCACAGGAGTGCACACTGGAGCCAATCGCCATCCTGCACGCGGATCCAGTCAACAAACGTTGCAGCCGTCAGCACCATCAGCATTGGCCATAACTCGATCCTAGATAGCATGCACACATGCAAATTATACTTGTCCTTTATAAGTGTTTCTTCTTCTCGTGCCTCTACACACTCAACATAGTTTGGCAGGGCATCATAGGTATCTTTAGAGTTATGGCTATGACTAGCGTCAGCAACGGGATCAAATGAAAGTATGGTGGCATAAAAAGACAGCAGAATACAACAACACCTGATCCCTCATCGTTAGCTTCCATACAACTGTGTGTGCTGCTACTACTGCTGTAGTTGTTAATGCTGTTGTTCCGGGTGAAGACGGCCTTCCGGTATCGGTATTACTTAGTAGTTAGATACTCACATACTGCTGAGGTCCTCACGCCTCTCGGTCTTAAAAAGGTATCAAGAAGGCGAAAACGGTAGTGTCACGTTCACTCTGGAATCTAGCGTTTGAGCTATAGGCTGATAGAAACCGAGATCTTCTATCTAGACTTGTCGCAGCTATTATATGGGTAAATGCACTATGCATTACCCGCATGTTTACATGTAAACTGGAACAAATCATTGTGTAGTATCTCACAGCCACTTGGGGTATAAAAGAAAACAATTAGAGGGCCACTGAGAAAAGATAAAAAGGCAAAGATAAGCTAAACTAAGATAATTATTTGTCTCTTACATGCAAATACTCCTGCCGATATTAACCTACTCAATCGAGTGTCTTCAAGCTAAGGTATATGCTACTCTAACAATATAATGGAGTACTGGTACTCTGAAGTCATCCACGGACTATTTCGATTTTACGAAAAAGCAACTTCCCGCCAGCTAGTTATAATTGGATGATTCGGTGAATAGGCAGCAAATCATGGGTTGTCTGAAACTTGGGTGTTGATAGTGTAAGCCCATCAGATCATTATCTTGTGTAAGGTGGGTACATTTTAGTTGTCAGTTGTCGCTATCATTTCTTAGTGGGCGCAGCATAGGCAGCGACTTAGACATTGTTGGGGGCTAGAATAGGATGTTTTGCTTTTCTTTTCTGTGATCATGAAAAGGCAATCAAAATCTGGGGGTAGATGGTACTAGCTAGAAGTGAATGATTACTAGGCTAATCGCATTCTACTGGTAAGCTGTGCGAACAAGGGCTGGGAACCGTTGGTGTGAAGCTTCTTAAAACATGCTAGAATAATTTAGAGTACGATTAGTCAAGAAGCCGAAGTCGTACGGCTCTCGGAAGGGTTAATCATTATGTTTGAGGCAAAATGGATGACGACGCCAGACTGGTGGCTAGCTACATCCCGGGGATTGAGCGAAAACGACCAGCCGGGCAGCCTTGTCCAACACTTGGATGGTATAGTTAAGAGAAAATAGAAAAGGAGTGGAATAGAGCAAGGAGATATGTTTAAATAAACTTCAGCCAAGTGCATGCGCATAGGTAGCTCAGATGACTGCCTACATACTGAGTAGTAAAACTAGAAAGAAGCATACAAGTTTTAACTTTCCCTTATATGTACATATGTGTAGGCATACCTAGGTACTTTACAGCGCTAGCATTTCTAATCAGCATTCTACCTCAGAGGTACGTATGTGAATAGCTTGCGAAGGCCATATCTGCCTGCCAGTGGCGGGTGATAACACTTCTGGATCTATAAAGGCCGGAGGTTGAGGGTCGGATTGTCGAATTCAACTTCATTATATCGATCTCATTCCATGTATCCAGGTCGATCAATTTACCCAAAGCATCCAACGACCTTTGAATGTGCCTAATGTGTTGAACCAACGAACCCCCTCATTACCTAGATACAGTATAAGGTAGGTAAGTGCTACAGTGTCATCTCTGAACAAGAGTGCCTGCCTACCTACATATGTACCTACCTCATATGTGGGTAGTAGGGGGCCGCGGTTACCACCCAACCGATACATACAGCACCTACTAGTGTAGGAGGTACGTACGTACTAACCGCCGCCATTCTTCCAGCCGCATGCCTCTCACAAAGCTCTGGTCCGTCATCACCCTAACCCTGCCAGCCCTTGCGACATTCTTATTGCCTACCTTGTCTTCCGTCACAAGGCTCTCTCTTTCTCCTCTTTCTCCTCTCCCCATCAACGCATCTTGTTTCTCCCTTCATCACCATCCACTTCTACTGGGTAGATATCATCTTTCATTGTTACCCACCCTTTCATTGTATGCACAATTGTTTTATCGACTCGAACCGCTAGTTCCGTTTGGTCTGCCTCAATTGCTTAGTTGATTGACTGACTGACCGCCTTGACCGCCTTATCATCAATTGAATAGGCTACCGGTATCTTCCTGCACCGGGTGCTGACAACCAGTGTATAGTTAGTAGGGGTACCTAATAGTGCCATTGAGTTATCTCCTCATTGGTACTCCCACAGCAATAAGCACAGGACAACACCTGACCACAAAATATCATCGTTGTCATTGATCGGTCGTCTCAGGCATAAGTACCCAGGTACGTAGCTGTACAGCAGTATTCATTATCTTCAATGTTCTTAGCCGCTTCCATACCAGCCTGTGGGTACGCTTCATCATTGTTTTGCGGAGGCAAGTGTACCTAAGGGACCTAGGTACATTGACTTGTGTCCCGCCTCCGCTTTTCCTAGGTACCTTCTCCACCTTGTTGCCTGCGCTACTGCACGTCCCATGCTCTCCCTCCCGGACCACCTACCACATCTCGTCACCAGGTCCTCAAACGCAGCTCTCCCTCTCTTTCCTTCCTTCCTCTTCACTACTCTAGCTCACCCGTCTCTGGTTACCATCCATCAGAGCAAGGGCATCATCAACACTGTCATCAACACTGTCATCAACACTGTCATCAACATTCCTTCCCCGAATATTGATTCCCTACCTAGATAGACAACACTAGATATTCTCTCAGCTGCTGACGCCGTTGTTTCCGGGCAGTCAGGCCTGCATCCAAAGATGGCTTCGTCATCAGTACCGGCAGTTCCCACCGCCGATACCCCCATCAACCTAAAGATCAACATCAACGGCACAACTCGTCGGTTCAAGCTTCCACTACGAGATCTTGGTGCCAACGTTTTTGAGGATAAGGTTTGTTCTACAGTGTTCCCCAATCTTGGTGTGCTGACCGATTGCGCTGACACGCTACACCAGGTCCGTGGCCTATTAAACATACCCTCTGATACCACCTCCGTTGTTGAGAGGTACTCCGACTCGGCCACTTCCTATGTCACCCTAAACCCAGCGAATGTTGCTGTCTACAAGCAACTTTATCGGGCTGCCAAGGCTAAGCAGAAGCTGAAGCTTCGCGTCACCACAAAGCCAATCGAGCCTGAACCTATCAAGGAGATCCCTGTTCCTAAGCCAGTAACTGTTGAAGATGAGCCTGAAGAGGAGCCCAAGAAAGAGGAGAAAGCGGTAGAATCTGAGCAGGCTGCTGAAGCTGAGACTCAGCAAGAACCCGAGAAAGAAGTGGAGAATGAGGCAGCTGAGGCTTCATCAGCTGAAACTTCTGGAGTTGTCGAGACAGTCGTTGCTCCTAAGATCAGGCAAGATTTCCCCACATTCGTTAAGCAATGGCGTGCTCGAGGAAACCCCAAAATTCATCTTAGACGAAACGGTGATGGTGTAGAAGTGATAGACTTCCTTGCCCCATCGACAGCCACCGAACCTGTGACCATCCACAGTTCTCCCGAGGGTTCAATCCCTGCCACCGTTGCTAAGGGTGATTCCTCTGTCGGTTTGGCCGACCTCACACGCGACGGAGAACTGGCAACTATGCTTCAGAAGATGACCATGCAGAAGATGATGCCCATCAACCGCGGCTCCTCGGAAATCTCAGCCTCTACTATCACTAAGGGCGCTTCTACTAGTTCAGCCAGTGTCGTCCACGACGTTGAAGAAGCGGAACCTGCGGTCGTTGCCAACACGACCAACTTGCGGAAATCTACAGAAATCCCGAAGCCTACCAACCTCGAACGAGCTAAATCTTCAGCGAATCTTATTAAGCAACTGCGCGAGACCCAGGAGGCGCAGCTGGCGGCCCTTAAAAGAGAAATAGCATCGGTTTCGTCACGTGAAGCAAGAGCTAATGTAATTAAAGAGATCATTGCGAGACCAGCACCGACATCCGCTGCGGATCGTCAAGCAAGAGCTATCGCAATGGAAGAGATTTTCGCAAGATCAATGGCGAAGATGGATGAGTTGCAGAAGAGCTTCCCTAAATTTCCAATTTTGCAGGATAAAGACGTCAAACAAACTGAGGCAACTACTCAACAAGAATGCATGAAGCGGCCGTTCACTGTCTGCTGTAACAGCTGCGACCGAGCCGTCCCCGAGGCCCATTTCCACTGCTCGATATGCGACGAGGGAGACTTTGATCTTTGCCAAGAGTGCGTCAACCGCGGGATCACATGTCACGGTGAAGGGCATTGGCTCATCAAGCGGACTGTTGTTGATGGTGACATTAAGTGCAGCAGCACTCATATTGCCCCGAAGTCCATTCGATCCACACCCCTCAAGCTAGCCTCGAAACCCATCTCACTTTCCACCCCTTTTTCCACCTTAAACCCTCCTGCTCAATCCCGTGTAGGACTAACATCATCTGAATGGACACCTCATTTCAGTGCTCGAACCTGTAACTGTTGTGTACAGGAGTTTCGAGAAGAGGAGTTTGTTCACTGCACAACGTGTGATGATTATGATCTATGCCAGGGCTGCTTCGCCAAAGACCAACATGGACATCATCCCAAACACGGCTTCGCTCCTGCCGTGAAAGGCACCGTACTTGATCAACCAGTATCATCTCGACTGGCACCTGGGCGTGACGTGCTTCATAACGCCATCTGTGACGGTTGCGATAAATACGTACGAGGAATTCGTCACAAGTGCCTTGACTGTCCTGATTGGGACTATTGTTCAGATTGTGCGAAGGATGCGAGTTTCATTCATCCTAATCATCGCTTTGTCACTATCTACGAACCCTTGGCTGATCGGCCATTCCGCACTTCTTCGCGCGCTACCCATTATGGCATTAGCTGTGATGGCCCGTTATGCTCGACTCGCAAAGGCGGCTGCAGATATATTGTGGGCGAGCGATATAAGTGCGCTGTTTGCCATGACACTGACTTCTGTGCCAATTGCGAAGCCAGTCCCGCCAATACCCACAATAAGACTCACCCTCTGATCAAATTCAAGACCCCTGTGCGCCACGTTAGTGTCACTACTACGGGCGAACATGAGGACGGACAACGCCTCCCTACAATGGGCGACAGGTGCCACCGCACTCGCACCTCTACACAATCTCCTGACACAACTACATCCGCGAAGGAGAAGATTGCTGCAACTCCTGTACAGACCGTTGTTGATGTTCAACCGACTGAACAACCGACGGTGCTGCCTCTGAGCGACAACGCCGCTGATGACATCAAGGGGGACGTCTGCGAGGCCGAGCCTTCCGTTTCAGTGAAACCTAAAGAGAGCTCTGTAAATGAGGACCTCGTGGCGGTCTTCAAGTGGGACACCATTGAAGATGGCTCAGTCCTGCCGCCAAACCACACCTTTGAACAGACATGGGTCCTCCGCAACGAAGGTACGGTTCCATGGCCTGCTGGATGCTCAGTCAAGTTTGTTGGTGGCGACTACATGGGTGCTGTTGACCCCGCCCACCCTGCCGGCATCCACGAACTAGTGTCTGCTTCCGAATCAACCATTTGCTACAACCCCTTGCGTCCCGGCCAGGAGTTCCCTTTCACTGTGCTGATGCGCACTCCCTATCGTTATGGGAAAATAATCTCTTACTGGCGTTTGACAACTCGCGATGGCGTCAAGTTTGGCCATAAGCTGTGGTGTGATGTTGATGTTCAACCACCGGCTAAGGTTGAAGAGGTCAAGCCGCAACTTCCAGGTGCTGTCGAGCCTGAAACTAAAGTCGAGGAGGCAACCCCAACAACTATTAGCGAGAGTCGCATGATTATCCCCAAGTTAGAACATGAGTCTCCTTCTGCCAGCATTTTCAAGGACAGCCGGCCTGAGGTCGAAGGTGAGACCGAGACAGACACACTTAGCCCATCGGCTGTTGACAATGACGATGACGATGACTTCGAGGACTGTGGGCAAGACGACTGGGCTGAAGATTCCGCCAGCGGCTTTTTAACCGATGAGGAATATGATATCCTCGATGCTTCTGACGAAGAGTTCCTTTTTGAGCAGCAGAAGATGGTCTCGAAGAAATAAGCCACACCCCTGTTACTACGGGCAAAAACGTGACTGTTTCGGCAGCTCTTTCAGAGTGGCTGGAAGATGCATAGGTTGACTTTTAAGTGTGATAATTCTAGTTCTTTTCGCTACGATAGGTTTCACGGATCTCTTTTTCCTCCACCGATGTCTACTATCACAGTAGGTTCTATAGTAGTGGAGTTTTCTATGTATCTTTGAGACGCTCTTTAACAGAATGAATTGTCGCCAAAACACGCTGGGTTGCTCTGATTTGATAGGTACCGAAATTGAGTCCTCTTCTCTTTGTAGTATGTGTCTTGTGTGTTTTTGTGTTCTATGCCAAGTTAGACATCCTACTATCTTTGCTATATTGCACTCTAAGCTTACGAGCCTATGTATTGGCTCGTCTTCGATTATGCGTAGAGGAGTGGCGCGTAGTTTGAATAAGACTTGAGTTTTGTGGCTGGTTCATACCCCAGCACTCGACCTCACCACCTGCAGGGCTACATGTGAATTCAAAAAGATATAGTCCGCGGGTTTCTAGTTTCTAAACGATTTGACGTCAACCCTCCCAAAAGCTTACTTACCTGGTGGAACAATCTCTTATGTCATCTATATGTGGCGGGCGACGAGGGGGACCGAATAGACAGACTTATGTTCTGGGTTAACCCCTAACTTCGTATTTCCTTGAGAGTGTGGGAAGGAAGAGAGGAAGGAAGGAGAGAGAGCTAGCCTCTTCTTCTCCCTCTGCTCTATCACGCGGGGGCCATGACTGTACGAGGTAGCAAGGGGAGCTTATAGATGATGAGAAGTGCGCACCCCCCCAACAGACGTTCCCCTAACACGGGCCATGTTGATGGCTCAGCGGTAAAGTAGTCGGCAGGACAAACTCGTGTGGGTTTTCCGGTCCGCGGATGTTGAGTTCGGCTTAAGCCGCGGGTTCTTTTTTTGCTGTCTATGTAAGCTGTATGACTTCAGTTCGAATTGTGCCGTGGTCATATTTCGCTTCCCTCTTTTTTTTTTTTTTTTTTTTTTTTTTTTTACTTGCTCATGCTTCGGCCTGCACTCCTACTGCTCTGCTCGCCTTTTCTATAACTTGCATTTCATGCTAGAGGCACTTTCGCTCTATCGAAAGGGGGGGAGAGAGAATGAGGAGATACTAGGTAGTCATAATTGACATTAAGGACTCTGCGTGGCAGTGAAGTTAAAGAATACGACGTAGTCCTCGATACTTGCTTGCTCTTTGGGGTTTCTTCTGCCCCGTGCGACAGACACCTTATACCTACCTACCTAAGACTCGAGTTTGTACCGTATACGTCAAGCGGGCGGGCTGGCAGGTACCTAGATAGATAGACCTTGAAGATGAAGGCCGCTTGATTTGGGACTACGTACGCAGTACAATTACCCGGGGGGTCACAACCCCGAAGAACCTGCCTGCGTGTCTGCATACGTCTGTGCGTATGAAGGTGTACATTTGTCCCGGCGGCGAGGTAGTATCGACGCAACGAAGATAATTAGCTCTTGCGATTGACTCATTTATGCCATCAATATATATATATATATATATATATACGTACTCTTGTATAGAGTAGTATAGAGCCTCGCATGACGACTCCGGTAGTATCAGGATCGATCGGTCCCGTAGATAAAGGCATAGCAAAACACAGCCAGCCATACACTGCCTATATCATATAAGTATCAGGAGATGCGAGTAGTATTCTAGCAGCAGATCCAACTGAATGAGTTCTTTGGGTCGATTACTCTATCTTTATATTTCCATATATGAACTACGAAACCCACGATTGTCCCCGAAGAGGTGGGCCCCGAAGAGCCGCACACGTCGCCGATGGCCATGGTAGTCGTACGGTTACCACCCTACCTACATACCTATCGGCTCCGACTCTGATCGACGGGCGAAGACGTGTCGATCAAGCAATCAACGGGACCGAATGTGCAACCTCCACGACCTATTGTCTAGATCTAGCGTAGAAATAGGAAGGGGCGACAATAAGCCCTAAGGATCTTAGACGCAAGAAACAGAACGAACTGAGACGAGAGCATTCTAGCAAACTTCTCAATCGTGAGAGTCTATCTCTAGGTTAACGTATCGACTGCAGATTCATAGATCAATTGATCGATTGATCGATCGGTAGATAGATGCCTAGAGATGAATCTGCTCACATCCGTGTATACAACTTGTATAACAACATTTCTACAACTATCCAGGCTTCCCAGTAAAGCTCTCCCTCAAAGCTGCGTTGGAATAGTAAGCGGTCCATGTCCAACAGTAAATAGGTGCGCATAGATATGCATAAGTCAGCCGGGTCCGGGCCGAATCACTCACCTCGTTGTGCGAGGACATTCTCAAGACATGCACGGCACCGAATCGCAAAGCATGTGCGACCGCATATACACTTCAGTTTCCAGTCCCGGGCAAATTTACGAACAACAGAAACCCAAGTCTCGTATTTCATTTGCGCCCGAAGCGAAGCCCAAAACCCCCTTAAAACGAGCCTTGATTACTGCGCTAAACGCGAAACGAGGCACGACAAGATGAACACCACAGGAATAGACGACCTGATCATCGGGTGTCGTTAAAAGGTGAACAAAAAAAATAAGAATAATCTCAGACGTCGCTAAGAAAAGCTACATTGAGGTAGCTGAAGAGCCTGCTTTTCGGGTCCGTGTTTTCTCGCTAAGATGACGGCGACGTCTCCTTTGACGTGCTTCTCCCGGCGGCCCGGAACCGACCTTCGGTCCCGGGAATAAGAATGAGCGTAGGGCGCCTTTGCGCCCCCAACCTATCTCATTCACTCATCCTCTGTAATCTTTATCCCAGGCATACTCAAAAAACCCCAACCCTCTTTTTCTTCCAATCCCTATTTCCCCGAAAGACCCGCGGCGATGGAACGAGTACGTACTATTTTCGGGAAAGAAGGATTGTGACTGCACTAGGCAGAACGTTTCGTAATCAGGTTTTCTTTTCCCTTTCCCTTTTCCCCTTTCCCTTTTCCCCTTTCTCCATTCTCCCCTTTCTCCCCCTGAATTCCTAATAATGTGAGTCGATGACGACTGCCAGCCGCGGCGGTCGTCAAATTTACCTCGGAATAGTAGGTCCTTGAGATTCTAAAAGGAGCTCGCCGAAAAGCCCCGGTAGAACCGAAACCCACCCAGGAATCCCCGCTGGGATCGGCTCCTCCTAGATACATACCTCAGGATTTGATTATACCCCATTGCAACTATCCAGCTCGGCATGCCTACCGCTCCCGTTGATACCTTATGCGAACCCAAACGAGGCGGCGTAACTGTATCAATGGGAAGCTGCGGGATGCGAATGCGCCTATGCGAGTGCGATGTGATGCGGTGCTGCACTATCCCACCGAGGCATAACCACCTCTCAATCATGGAGCGTAGGTATAGGTATGTAACCGAGTCGGGGGCCAAGCTTAGCCCCAGAAGTTGGCTTATGTATGGCGTGTCTGTTTTTGGCCATTTCTGCGCCGTCCAGCGGCCTGATACGTCAACTGTTTCTGCACGAGCATGGCCTCCGGGATACGGGCCAATAGGAGACGCCACGGCAGCTGAAGCGGCAAGGAAACGTCGCATTCTAGGATTCTATGCATACTGGACTAGATAGAAGGATAAACGAACCTTGTGATGACTAGATAGTTTCTGCTCAAGCGCAAAACAAGGGCTGCCCAGGCGCTGCAGAATTGCGGCGCGATTTCCAGCTCGAATGAGTTGACTGAGAAAGCCAAGGTGCTGCCCAGGATTGCGGCACCATAATTACCCAGAAAAAGATCTTTTAACACTCGCTTCCGCCACGGTGTATGGGCTAAGGTACCATGCATCCTCGTGGGGGAGGCTCGGCCCGTACGAGGAGGCTGAGAGAAACCTCCTGACAAGAACAATCTGCTCTCTGCCTAACTGGCAGGTCGGCCCCACGGCGTCTTACTATAGAGCTTTGTAAGTTGACTTACACGTGGAGCCTATGCTTAGGTTAGATAGACTGCAACGTCCGCCCACTCATCCAAGTTAAGGTTTCGATAAGCCTTACAGAAAAGATCGCCCACTGGGTTCATGATCTCCATACCACCTTGAAATTATAGGCAGGCCCACGCTGGATGGATACTCTGCGTTGTATCTAAATATCTATATATAGGGCGAAAAAGAGGCAGTACTTGTTTCGTCGCGCTGATTATGCCATATCAATTCCACGAAACGTGAAATACTCGTGCTCGTTACGTTGAGCAGGTCGTGACGAGAAGTCATATCACTTGGCTTTTGGGTTGGCTCTATCATCTTTTTTTAGCTGACGGCATATCTAGTGTCGCATGGTCGTACAGCCCTACCTCAGCCCTTGTCAAGCTGGCAGCTCGGTATGATAGATGAACCGTTAAAGATAAGTTCTGTGTAAACACCGACGTTACACCCGGGAAAAGCGAGTAATACGTCTAATATGCTTGACGTCTTCGTTGGAGACAATAACTTATAGGAGCCAAGCTGGCCAGTTCTAGTCAGCAGATATATATCCTTGGGTGTCCTGTGATAGCTCTCTAGTAGCACCACTGTCCTAGCCCCAAGTTCTTTCTTCTAAACGACATAACCTTTTCTAGTTTGACTTACCAGCCTGCCCTCGTAAAGTTGATGATCATTAAGACCGATAATGTCTACACCAGGCGAGAGCCGTACCAGCGGCGGAGCAGCATCAGCGGTGCCCGAACCGGCGGCCATGGACGACGAGACTCTGGAGGAGTATGCCGATATATTTGCCCATATGCGTACGACCGATGAAGCTCGCGCACGGGCAGGCGATGTGCGTGGTCTTTGGACGACGGCCGACAGTACAATTTCACATTTATCCTCCCATTTTGTCACAGAACCACACGTTGACTTCAGCGGCGGCTGGACGTTTCAACTACAAAACTTATGGCATCTATATTATGTCGCTGGAAAATACTGTTCGGAAGACGCAGTGGCACCGGTAGTTCTTCAGCTTATCGAGACCTCCCATCGAGGTTTATTGGCAAGGAACCAGATCAGCAGCACTGGTGCCATTGAAGTAGAACATGCCCCTGTTGTCGTCAGGGTTGGGAACCACATCATACAACAGTACCTCTGGCAAGACCTACCTTTCCTCGTACCAGACATGACAAGTTACTGGATGCAAGATTGTGCGCGGATGAGTTCAAGCCAGCGGGTGAGGGTCAGCTTCTTCTGGGCGTCACTCGTTGCGGCTAGTTCGGCGCCTTGGTCATACGGGCTATGCAGGATTGCACTCATTGTCCTCCGCGACACACTGGAGACACAGCGGCGACTTGTCAGGGCTGGTGTCGAGCCAGGTGGCGAAGACAGCGAGAATACCGGAAGGACGATTGACATGCTAACTATCGCGGACTTGATGCGCTCGGCCAATGCATGGCTTGTGCGGGCTGGAAGCAGAATCACGCAGCTATGTGAGGCGGGCGACAGCAACGCAGCCGCGAGCCTGACGATGCCGGTACCCGAGGAGGTGAGCCGGCTGGGGCCCTTGGCTCAAGCAGCGGGCATTCAGCCGGTGGCCGGGGGATTCAGCACACAACGATGGTTCTTCTGGCTACGCCGTCTTGACGAGATAGGGGCCGAGGCATCTCCCCAGGGCTTGGCAGACAGCTCAGTCATGGGGATGACGTCGCCGTTCGTGCAAAAAGTGCGCGAAGAGAAGCAGCTGGCCCGGCGGGTGACGTACAACATGATCTATGCCGCAAGCCAGTCCAACTCGACGGTCGTGCAGGAGTTGCTGAGGATGGGTAGGGTACCACTATGAAACATGGCTTGCTTTAGCTGTGTAGATGAAGGGCTTGGTGAGGGTCAGGGCTACGAGAAGTCAGACGAGGCACAATATAGCACACAGATTCTCGTATGATAGAGGTGGATTATGATTAGATTCCGAGGAGTCTCCTTTGGGCCGGATGTGCCAATAATAATGATAGAACAGTATTCTGTTTGGTTGGTTTCAACAATAACGGGAGGGTTACACGAGAGTCAAGTACTTGAGTTATGGGGAACTTGTAGATATCTTGTTAGAAGAAGCGAATGAGGCCATCTCGTACTTGAAGTTGCTACAAGATAGGAATTGTTTCGAGGAGAGGCAGTCACCTAAGGTAGTTACGTAGATAGAATACTTAGCTGTGTACTTAGTAGGCAAGAGCTTCTCTCACTTACATAGTACTTGCCTTCCACTGTTACTAGCCGCGCTGTTGCTGATCGTCAATATACCACTTTGTAGTCTAGTGTGGGTACTTAGATGCAGGTACCCGGGGTGGAAGGACGCGGCTATCTACTGCAAAGAAGTACAAAGTATTGAGAGTGCGTAAGTACCTATCTCAGTGTCCGTTCAAAGCCAAGACACGCCATGCACCCAGACGAGCGGACCCTGCAGTTTAACACGGTGGGACAAGCCAAGACAGGGATAGAGAGTACACCTACCATAGTAGTGTAGTAATAGATAAGAGGCTGAATGAAAGCTGTCCTCATTCTTTTGCAGTGTGTATGATACCTTTCCTGAGCTTGTGACCACCCACGATTCCCGGTACTTGAAGCAACCCGTGAACGCCAACGATCTTTTCTACAGCTGGTTTACGTATTCGCGGCTCCCGTCGCTCCACGTCCCGATTCCTTCGATCCCGGCCAACCTTCGGGCGCATCCCTGCAGATGCCGCGCAACACCCGCGCAAAGGCCACATAGACCACCTACCTACCCCGATCGAGAGATAGCCCACTGTTACTGGATTGTTGAAGCATTCGTCTTGGGAAACCAAAGAGAGTTTCAGTCCAGGCCTGGGGAAAAGTCAATTGGTTCTGACATTCAGCTACCTGTGTAACGGCATTGCCAAGCGCAGCGCAGTAATAACTCTCGCATGCAACCGGGGCACTGAAGAAGCCTTGAGTTGAGGGTTGAGGGTTGAGGGCTGAGGTTGTTATATGAATTAGTAAATCGACAACACACTACCGCAGCCATAATGGACGGTTACAACGAGAAAAGTCACTACGATGACGAGCCCACCCCCGGCAGCTTCGTGCGCGCCTTTGACGCTTTCCGTAGGAATACCCATCTCAGCCCTTCTACTGTGTATAATATATACCCCGAAAGCAAACTAGCTAACATTCTAATCACTACTCTCAATAGCAAAGGCGAAGCCGCAATACGTAACTCGCACATCGGGCGGTGGGAAATGGACCGTCGCCATGCTCGTCGTGTCGGCAATCCTCTTCTGGTCGGAACTGTCAAGGTGGTGGCAGGGCGAGGAGGACCACACCTTCAGCGTCGAGAAGGGCGTAGGACACAACATGCAGATCAACCTCGACGTTGTCGTGCGAATGGCCTGCAAGGACCTCCACGTGAACGTGCAGGATGCCGCGGGAGACCGCATCCTCGCCGCTTCGCGACTACAAGAAGACGCCACAATGTGGTCGCACTGGGTCGACAGCAAGGGCATCCACAAGCTCGGCCACGATCGCAATGGCCGCGCCGACACGGGGGAAGGGTGGCACGATGAAGGCTTCGGCGAGGCACATGTCCACGACATCGTTGCCATGGGCCGCAAGAAGGCCCGCTGGGCCAAGACACCCCGTCTCAGCCGCGGCGCGCGCCCCGACAGCTGCCGTATCTACGGCTCCCTGGACCTCAACAGAGTCCAGGGCGACTTCCACATTACGGCGCGAGGTCACGGCTATGCCGAGATGTTCGCCGATCACTTGGACCATAATGGTAAGTAAATCAGCCTACAAACAAACGCTCTCACGGAGCACCGATCTAGAAACCCGCTAACACATACCGTCCCAGCCTTCAACTTCTCCCACGTCATCTCGGAGCTCTCCTTCGGGCCCTACTACCCCTCCCTCGTGAACCCCCTCGACCGCACCATCAATACTGCGAACGCGCACTTCCACAAATTCCAGTACTTCATGTCTGTAGTCCCCACAGTCTACGCCGTAACGGGCGGCAGCGCGACCACTAAGACCATCTTCACGAACCAGTACGCTGTGACGGAGCAGAGCAAGGAGATCAGCGAGCGCATGGTGCCGGGCCTCTTCTTCAAGTACGACATCGAGCCCATCCTCCTGACCGTCGAGGAGCGCCGCGACGGCATCCTCACCTTCCTCGTCAAGATCGTCAACGTGCTCTCCGGCGTCCTCGTCGCCGGCCACTGGGGCTTCACCCTCTCCGAGTGGCTCCGCGAGGCCGTCGGCCGGCGGAGGAGGAGCGGTCGTAGCGAGGGCGTCATCGGGGCTAAGGGCGGTTACGATGATTGATCAATGACCATCAAGACTCGATCAACCACGACATATCAAAGAAAAGCATGAAATAGGAGTTTGGGCTGTTACCGTCTATTTGTTTGATGTTGTATCATTTTCTGTGCTTTTTTTATCTTTACTTCTGGTGTTGTTCTTTATTACTTCCTCTTGTTCAATAGATTCATTAGGTTAGAGGTCATCAACGAATCTTGGAAATACAAGTCGAAGATAAACACCAATAGCATCAGCAACAGTACGTCCCGCTTCGTTAATAGTCCTAATTTGTTGTAATTGCCATGTATATCTCATCCGGGCTGGCATGTTGGGGAATTTCCGAACTGGTCCCACTCGCACAGACTGTATGTTGTTGAGATCGTGTTGTGCTTTGCACCTGGCTATATATAAAACAACCTTAATTATTTAGGTTAGCACTGCGCATGTAGCTAACTACATGTATGTAGAAGTGGTAACCCAATTCAATACCAATGGCAATAGATACTAGTGTAAGATACATACATATATACACGCCAAGCAGCGAAGCTTCGCACATCAATGCAACAAGGAGAACACTTCCTCAGCCTCGTCAGCTGGTTGGACGGTAGGTATATCTACCTACTCAACCCTAGGTAGGTACTTTACCTAAGAATGTCAAAACCGGGTAACTAACACCCAACCAAGATCAAACCGAAGCCATTGAAATCGTCTTTATTTCAACAATCGCCCCACTCCAGAACTCTATGCATGCATGCATGCATGTATGCTGTATGAGTCTAAACTATATCCTGCGCCATATACCATTAAACCGAGGATAATGACAAGGACCGAGCATTTAAGTGACATGACCTCATAATTATATCCCTTTTTCTAAAAGCGACCATTTTATCATGCCTTGTCTTTTGTTATGTTGTGTTGTATTGTTATTCTTCTTCTTGAAGAGTCTCAACGTCGTCGATATCCCAACGACTGCTTTGAATTCTAACCCACCATGCTATTGTATATTATTCTGTTCACAAACACCAGCTTGCCTATATTCTATGCTAATAACATTGCGTCCTCATCTAACCTACCGAAAAGGCCTTCCAGTTCCTTCTCGAGGACCTTGAGCTCCTTGGCCACCTGGCCAGTAACCAGGGCGTACGCATACAGCAGCGCATAATCATGCTCCTCAAGCGTAACGTCGCCTAGATTAGGGACCTGGCCCATAGCACCAAACATAGCAGTAGTAGTAATAACATTAGTGTTCTTGTCGCCGTGCTCCGCAGCTTCCTCCCCGGATGTCTTATTCATCGATGCGTTGTGCTCTTTCCTGAACCGAAAGATCTTGCCAAGCAGTTTGTCTCGTATCACCATAACACTGGGTATGGCGTCTGTAAGGGGATATTCTAGCATAACACTCGATGCAAGAACCTCAAACACATGGCAAATGCGGGCGCAGAGCTGAGCACGCTCTTCAGCTGTGTGATTTAGGAGTGCTTTCTCACCCTCACTAAGCCGGCCATGTTTTTGCGTCACCAGGCTCATAGCATGAAACGCGTCAAGTATACGCTGTGTTGACGCCATCATTCGGCCGTATGTAGCAAAGGGAAAGGGCCCGCGCAGCTCGTACTCATTGTTCGCTGCTACTCGAAGGACTTGCAGCTGCGCAGCGTATCGTTGCATGGCGGCCTGCTCGCCGATTTTCATGTAACTCGTAAAATTTGCGTCGTTGCGGAGTAGGATAGCCAGTGGCCCTCTCTTCCAAATGAGACCCATTTGTAAATATAACAAAGCTAAACCCTCCTTAAACTTCCTGCGTGCCGGCATAGCCCATATGAGGCGGCAGATGAAGAGACCCCAAATGATACCAATGGTCACGGCCACGACTCTGTGGAAAGCGATCTCCCTAATCCTCGGATGAATACCGCCCTCGTCATCGTCATCATCTTCAACGCTTTGAGAAAGCGAATATGCATATAACGAAGATACGTTGTAACTTAGCAATATGAAGCGACCAAACGCTGGGTTACCACGATCCACCATGATATAAAAGGCACCAAAGGAGACGGCCCAACCTAGGATAGCCAAGCCTACAGGGTTGCCGTCCGCTATTAGCCAATTGATCACCATGAATGATGCGCCCATAACTGTTCCCGTAAAACGAGCTAAACCGGTAGCGTTCGATGCTCCTACAGTCATGGAGCAGACAATCATGAAGGAGAGAAGACCCCATTCACCGCGCCAGTGCTTGTAAACTTCCATTGTTTGGGGAATGAATGCGAACATGGCGTAAAGGGTGGCACCGATACCAACTTTCACTCCGAAGCGAACTAGGACAATATTTAGTTATTGAATGGCGAACATAGACAAAGTAACATACTGTCATCTCGCGCGAGAAAGTTGAGGAACCTCCAAATCGTGGGCGATGATTTTCGAACAACGATGTCCCACCACCCATTAGCGGGTGTACTGTTCCATCTAAGTGTCTCATGGCGATTCGTCATAAACTGAGGCATTCCTCGCGGCATCTCTGATTGCCTCATGCGTCTGACGGGTTTCATCAGTGCTTGGCTCTCGACGTCTCCTCCAGCTCTCTTGCGCGATTTCCATAGAGATCTAATTTTATTCCAGACTTTTAACCAGCCCCACGTTCGCTTGTCCTGCTCACTGATGTACTTCAGCTCTTCAAGCGCGTCTAGGTACTTCTTCATTTCATCTGCGAAACTCAGGAGACTGAAGGAGAAATGCCCACAGGCTGCTGCTACTTCTTCAAAGTCTGCTTGAATGGACTCAGATGTTGATCTTGCATTCTCAATTGTCTTGTACAGCTCTTCGAGCGCTTTAGCCCTTGACTCATTGTATAAGCTAACTGCTTCACCTAAACTGTGTTTAAACTGTTCATTGAATTCGATAGGTGAGCCTGGCACATCAAATGGTGGTTGCTTGAGCATCTCGGCCATTGTGTGTGTCAGTGATTTCATAGATGGCCCAAGGATCTTTATGAAGAGCTCAAATATCTCCGAAGGTGACCTAGGCGCAAAGTTTAACGAGCTATTCTGGACCCTTGACGGGGATTCTCCTAGCTGAGTCGGGACAGCGTCGTCCTCTCGATCGCTTCTTTCATCTGGAGCCTCGTCTATGGCTGATAAACGGCCGAATGAATTAATGTTCTTAAAGGATGATGACGCCCTTCCGAACACAGGCGAAAATAAGTTAGTGTCCGGCGACGGTGGTATGTTGGCGGACAAGGGTCCGCTCGATATTTCCTTGAGAAGTTCAAACTGGGTGTTAGCCGCACTCCTCAAGCCACCAATAGATTGAGCAAGGTTTTCCATCGACTTCACAACTGCCTTCTCGTGGCGATATATTTGCTCCCGTCCAAGTAAGTAGTATTCATATTTAGATTCCCTCGCGTTCTTGTTCATTAGTGTTAAAGTAGACGTGTATGTAGTTGCGGCGTTTGTAAAGGACTTTGAAGTGAATTCTTCTTCGGCACCGCTCAGAAAACCACTTGAAATCATGGACAGCATTTTACCCAGGGATATCGAAGCGGTGCGCATCGACTTACGCAGCGCATGCCGAGCTGATACAGGCCAGAGTACGAGGTTGACGAAGGTCGATATTATAGTTGCCATGAGCAATATCTTCAGGTATTGCACGACCTTTTCGGTGGAAAATACAGCCTTGTGGATTGAGCCTTCCTTTGTGATGATAGTTATGATACCAATCGACGCTATACTGGCACCGACGCTGACTAAGGGGTTATTGAGCTTCTGCTTGACCCAGCCAACAAACCCCAAACCGAAACCGATATAGACTATCAGAATCAGGGCATACGAGAATTTCTCGAGCTCTAACACGTTGCCAAACAACACTGAGGTAGCCATGGAGCAAATTCCTATGAGCATGGAATAGCAGACAGCTATGATAGCGATGGTGACAGCCTCGATCTGTGAGCCGGCGGTTCTCGCGGGGTGGAAATACGTCACAATGGTCGCCACGATATGCTTTCCGTCCATAGGACCCAGTAATCTTGCGGCGGGGTTCCAGAAAGTGCCCAGACTTGCCAACAAGTAAGCAACAGAGCACTTGATGGTGCCCCTGCCGTTTGGAGATTTCAGCCAGGCCCATAGCAAACCGGCCGAGACAACCAGGTTATGGCAGGCGACGCGAGCCTTGTCGCGCCAGGTCTGGCCGTCGGCCAGAGGTCGTATCTGATCATTGTCGCCGGGACCGTCGAAGCTCGGATGTCGCAGGGTGAAGGTGCGTCTCGTTCGTTCGCCGGTGCTAGGGATGATCCAGGTTCCATTACGCAGCTTCTGTCGTCGGGGAGGCATCGCGTTAGCACAACGAACAGTACAGCGCGAGCTCCTTGGGTGCTTGCCGGGTCGGCAGAGGCATAGTGGAATTGGGGGATGACATAGGGTTTTGGAACAGCCACAGTCGAGACTGACGGTGCTTGATAAAAGGACCCATCAAGAAGACCAAATTGAAATTGGTATGGAGACTCACGCTACGGGCCGGCCTTCTAGTTCTGCGCGGCGATGTGGGTATGGGCGTGCTCGTCGGCATTGCGCCGCCGCCAGCACTGCTGCCACTATCATTACCATCATTACCATTCCCACTACCACCTCCACGTCCACGGCTCATATTGCCGTTGCCGTTCATTGCTCGGGCTGTTCCGTCTAACCGCCTTTTCCTCTTCTGACGGGCTTCTTCCTAAAGGCGCGCTCCCAGTATGGGCATCAGCATCTTTACTAGGTATGAGTTATCTTGCTAGATGATTCTGAAAGCAAGTAGTGTACTCTTCTTGTACACGATACCGGACGGCAGGGATGAGATGGTGTGGATCTCCGGACGCTTATTTTCGAAACGAAATATAAGTTGGTCAGTTAATGTACGGTCATCCAGGCATGAAACGAAAAGGTGATCCAAAAAAGAGACAACCACACATCTCTACACTACTACTGTACGGTCATGCATGTAAATGGCACTGTAGGTTGAGCAGGTGCGCTATGGACCACATGGGAAGTACTAGGCACATTAGTTAGCGTACCTAACGTTGTGGAGAGGGTGCAGCCCCACCGGCTTCCGTCATTCCGCATGCCACCTATGGTACCTACCCAAGTACCTACTGCGACCTAGTCTAGGTACTACGTAGAGTGCGCTAGATGCCCAGTACAGATGATCAGAGCCTGCCCAGTTCTGCAAACATCACGATGAATAATAAGCCCTTGTCGTTGAAGTATTCTCTTCATGCAACACATACAGAACAGAACGAAACATAGTTGTCATACATAACGAAAATTATACAGAAAGCTAGAGAGTATTGTTCCAGTCTAGTAGATAGCTTCTTCTAGCAAACTAGTTAGTTACTTACACACAACTCCGAATACACGCGCTATCTAGGAAGTAGTTTTCCGACTTTGACCAGCCTCCCTTCTTACTTACTTACTCGCTCTTGACTGTCCGAAAGCTTCCCCTAATTTCCAGTCTCAAAAAAACGGACACAAACAACCGGGTCAGCTTCATCACTCCGCAAACGAAAACAAAAAACGATCAACAACAACAACAACGGTTATACCCACGGCAAAGATGACAAACCTCCCATCCCAACACCCAGACCTCGCCCTCCACCTAACCGACGCCGCCCTCACGCCTCTGATAACCTCGGCGCGTGCGCACCACCACCTAGAATACCTCTCAGCCCTCTCGCACACGGCCCTCGACGCGCACGAGTCGGCCCAACGCCTAGCTCTCGGCGCACCGCAGCGGATAATGGTCGAGCACGGCGAAGGGCCGGTACTCCTCCAAACATTCCTAAGTCCGCACACACCCAACACAACACAACACTCAACAACAACCACCACCACCACATCACAACTCTCCCCATCCACAGACCCCCCACAACAACGCCAAAGACAGCAGCAACAACAACAACAACAACAACACAAAGGCGCCCTAGCCCTCGCAGTAGAAAACCGCGGCGTGGGCTCCACATCCACATCCGCATCCGCCTCAGCATCCGCCTCCTCAACCACAGAAGCGCATCCCCGGCGCGGTGCCGCCGCCGCCGCCGCCGCATCCCCCGAAGCCGAAGATCACAACAACGCCATATACCCAGACGAACACAACAACAACAACACCACCACCAATACCACCACCAATACCAACACCAACACCCCAACTCTAGGCACCCTCACCATCGACGACGTCGACACCGGCCCGGATCCCAATTCCCCACCGATGCTCCTCGGCATCGTCGTAGCAGCGACCTCAGACTCGGCCCTCGAGGCGCGCCGCGCAGCGGCGAGACTAGAGCGCGTGGGCCGCGAGATACAAGGGCGGTGGGCCGAGCTGCAGGGCGCGAGCTCCGCTCCTCCAGGGAGAACCCGTGGGCCGCAGGGCGGTGATACTGCTGCCGGTGATTAAAGCTGCTGGTACGGGTTGTGTTGTCTGAGATATAAGGACCATGTCAGTCAGTCAGTCAGTCACGCGATGCTCGACCGAATAGGAGCAAAGACGGGCCTGCCCTTGCCAGGCCCGGCTCCTTGAGCGTCGGGGCCCGATTGTAGAGGATATACATGAGGGCGAGGAGAGAGCCAGAGGAAAGCTCCGATCTGATCCAACCTTGAGCAAAGTCGGGAATCCCCCTACAAATATGCCCGGATAACCCCCTCGAGGCGTTGTCGTTGGTCAACTTGAGTCAGAATGTTCAACGCTAGTTGTTCGTATCGCAAGGACAGTCAAAGGGCATGATTAGGCCCAATCAACTCCCATCCGCGCCACCTGTGCGCCACCTACACGAAGGTCCGATGCGAGACTACATTGGTAGGTTTTGGAAGTATACTACACAGAGACTAGTTGTCATTCACAAGGTTCTTTCCATAGTGGAAACACACTGGTATACAATGATAAAAACGCTTACGCCCATCTTTCACTAGTGGTCTCTCGCTGATTTGTCTGGCTGGAATTTTTTTCATTTTAACTGCCGTCTATAAATCCGTTCTCGTATTATGTGCGGTATCATAATAATGCATCACATTTGGTACAACCCTTTCACCACGTTTAGATAATCTGCTGGAATGCACGGTTGATAGGAGAGCGGATGTTGGGCACATCCTTCCAGAAATCGACGGTGGCCACGGCACGCTTGGAAACGCCCTCGGGGGTGAATTCGAACTTCTGTTTTGGATTGTTAGCAACTAGAACCCAAAGAGTGAATTATATTGAACTTGCCTTGTAAACATCCTTATAAGCACCTGAAGCACCGAACCTGTTCAAGCCAAATTGCTCATGTGTATACCGCTCCCAGCCCATTGTGCTCATGACCTCAACAGATAGAGATGGGATGCCGTCAGGGAGAACGCTGAGTCTGTATTCCTTGGATTGTGTGTCGAAGACCTCGAAGCAAGGAATAGAGACCACACGAGCCTTGATGTTGTGGTTGTCGGCCAAGTATTTCACGGCATCGATGCAAATGCTGACTTCCGATCCAGTCGAGACGAGTGTGATCTGGGCGCCCTCAGCCTCGTGGGTTACATAACCACCCTTGATGGCCTTCTCAATCGTTGAGCCCTCCAACTGAGGCAGGTTCTGTCGCGAGAGAGCAATGATGGTCGGTGTGTGCTTCGAAGTCAAGGCAACGTAGTATGCAGCCGATGTCTCGTTGCCGTCAGCGGGGCGCCAGACCATCGTGTTGGGCAGCGCACGGAAGTGAGCTAGGGTCTCGATAGGCTGGTGGGTAGGACCATCCTCACCCAGACCGATGGAGTCATGGGTGGCAACCCAGATAAGACGCTCCTGAGACAAAGCGGATAGACGGACGGAACCAGCGCCGTAAGAGACAAAGTTCAGGAAAGTACCACCGAAGGGGAGAAGTGTGCCGTAAGCAGCG
Organism: Xylaria sp. FL1042; assembly: GCA_022495085.1. Taxonomy (NCBI): domain Eukaryota; kingdom Fungi; phylum Ascomycota; class Sordariomycetes; order Xylariales; family Xylariaceae; genus Xylaria; species Xylaria sp. FL1042. The sequence goes on from MU380148.1 coordinate 276,058, forward strand.
ATACCGTTCATGATAGCGCCCATGGCATGCTCACGCACACCGTAGCGAATGTAGCGACCGGCATAGGTACCCAAGCCAGTTGAGGGCGGTTGGAAGTCATTGGCGCTCTTCCACCGGGTCAAGTTAGAGCCAGTCAAGTCGGCAGATCCACCAATGAGCTCGGGAAGAACACCTTCGATCTTGGAGAGAACAGTCTCGGAAAGTTTCCTTGATGCGATCGCGGGGTCCTTAGGAGTGTACACAGGGAGGTGCTTCTCCCATCCCTCTGGGAGATCCCTCTTTACACGACGGACGAGGTCATCAGCCTCAGCTTTGTACTTGCTGGCGTAGCTAGAGAACAACTTGTTCCACTCCTCTTCGGCCGCAGCACCCTCAGCAGAGTGCTTGTGGTACAAGTCATAAACTTCCTGGGGAACGACGAAGCTCTCCTCAGGGTTGAAACCGAATTTCGACTTGAGCTGCCTGATGTCATCAGCCTTGAGGGCTGAGCCGTGCACACTGTGAGTGCCTTGGTTCAGTGAACCGAAACCAATGGTGGTCTTGAGCTTAATCAGTGTAGGCTTGTCCTTGCAAGCCTGTGCTTCCCGAAGTGTCTTCTCGATGCCCTCGAGGTCATTGTCACCATCGTTAACGATAAGGACCTGCCAGCCATAGGCTTCATATCGCTTCACGACGTCTTCAGTGAAAGCACAGTTAGTGTCGCCATCAATAGTGATATGGTTGTCATCCCAGACAGCGATCAGGTTGCCAAGCTGCAGGTGCCCAGCGAGGGAGCAAGCCTCGGAAGAAACACCCTCCATCAAGCAACCATCACCCAAGAAACAGTATGTGTAGTTATCAATAATCTTGTAGCCATCCTTGTTGAAGTTGGCGGCGGTCTGAGCCTCGGCTATGGCAAGACCAACAGCATTCGAGATACCCTGACCAAGGGGACCGGTGGTGACCTCAATACCGGGGGTATCGTGGGATTCGGGGTGACCGGGAGTTATGCTGTCAACCGACTGTAGCTACAGTTAACTTTGCCCTTATTTACTTCGACTAAAAGATTAGGGATACGCACTCGGAAGGCCTTGATATCATCCATGGAGAGAGCATAGCCAAATAGGTGGAGGAGAGCATACTGAAGCATGCAACCGTGACCGTTTCTGAGAAAATCGTCAGTCATGTCACGGGGGAAAAATAAGCACAGAATTAATAGTGGTAGCTTACGAGAGGACAAATCTATCGCGGTTAACCCAGTCGGGATTCTTAGGGTTGAATTTCATGAATTTGTTGAAAAGAACGTGAGCAACAGGTGCCATGCCCCTGGAGCTGTGTAAGCCATGTCGTCAATGAGGAGGATATTATCGAGTAGAGGCTTACATGGGCGCACCCGGGTGGCCCGAGTTGGCATGTGCGGTAGCATCAGCCTATAGGTATCAATGATGTCAGTCGAGCTTCAAAATTTTGGTCGCGGGGGAGAAGGGTTTGCGGGAAAATTGAGCTGCGGACAGCTTCACGATGGCGGGGGCGGGGTTCTTTCTTACCGCAAGGACGCGGATGGTGTTAATGGCAAGCCAATCTTTGTCTGTATACCCCATGATTGCAGATGTATTCAAATGATCTCTTGTCTATAGCTGAATGAAGGGTGAGAGAGAGGAAGATATGGACAGTGAGGAAGGGGGAATAATAAGGAAGTAGGAGGGAAAAGTTGTTTGTGCTTGACGAGAGGTGGGAGAGGTGGCAGGTGGGAGGTGGATTCGGGATGACCTCTTCTGACACGATTAGTGAGATCGCCAGGTGGGGTTGTTTCCAGTAGGCACATTTTATGTAGGTAGGTAGGTACACCTACACCTAGCAGGCGCCTAACTGGCACCTAGCGACTGCTATTTGCGACGCTGGGGGAGCAACATGCAGGGCCTCTCTTACACCACAACCTCCCTGTTGTGCCCTTAGTAAGGCACAATCTATCTACATGGTAGTGGTGGGCATTAGTGGCGCCGTAAAACCCGTCATCATCAACAGTCCTGAGAAGATGTTTACGTCACGAACTCATAATATCTACCAGCCAGGTGCCACTACTAACATGTTCTACTATCTGTATGTACCTACCACCGCTAGCAGTGTTCCTAGGTATTCAGTAGGCTTTTTGGATGGGTTCTGGCTGGTCATGTACTCTATCTAGTGTAGATATGATTTATTTCCTCTTTCGGATGATTTAAGTACCTCCCAAACAGGAATGTTTGTCCGTCCTAGCCGTCTCAGCCGTGCTCAATAATTTTCATTTCATGAGCAGCCCGCGTATAGACTTACTACAGATTCGACACAAAATTTGTTGACCTCGCGAAAGAACACAATAAAATTCCAAATATTTGCGTTCTTTCTGTGAATTTCGTATAGAGCTAGGATACGCACATGTTGGACTATATAACTGAAGAATTGTCTACAAAATAAAGGCATGAACGCTATTTTGAGAAGCTAAGTCAGTGTCTAGAAGTCTGTAGTCTCATTGTAGAGGCATTATGGTTACTATGGTTGAGGGTGGAGGCTGGCAACCTCTGTTCTCTACATGTGAGTTATTAACCAATCCCTTGCCTACCCTACTCACTTCTAGGTTAACACGGCGGGAAGGCCGAGCTCCGGAGCAATTTTGCTACTAGAACCACAAAAGAAAGCCGTCATAACGGGATGTTAACAACGGGTAGTCCGGGCTATTGTTATCCTCCCTATCCGCACCACTAGAATGTACAAGTTTTTTTTAGTTTTTTTTAGTTTTTTTTTAATATATATATGTCCCATGGACTTTCCAACTATCAAATCTATTAAATTAGGCCCTACGCCATACCCACGCGCTTAAAAAACCAAGTCTGATGGAGAATCAATACTATTAGGAACAGGCTCCTATCTATACCTTAGGTACACTGTAATCTCATTTAGCCTAAAACCTACCTATAGGAAAGCTCGTTTTATTCTCCAGGTGCAATACTTGATCTTTCTACCTCCCAACAATCTGCGGGGGGTTTCTTCTCTGGTGTGGTCTTCTTTATGTCGCAAAGCAAGAGATTATATAAGTATGGACAATCTGCCAACTCTACGGGATGTCAATCGCAAGCGACAAACAAGCGTTATGAGGAAAACACAATCGATCGTTTGAGGTACGGAAATGGGGGTGTGTGAATGCGGCCAAGACTGACAACGGCGCGGCTACATCAGTGGTAAATCGTATCCATCCATCTGGTCTCTGCTAATCCCCCGGCGGCCGGTGTCGCTGATGATATGAGGGGTCCACGCCAAGCACTTGTTTTCTGGTCAACCAAGAGCGTAAATTGAGGTAACAAATCAAAAGCGAATGATTAGCACTTGCTCTAAGCTAAACCTAGTTACAAAAGGCATGATATTTCGTCACCCCACACACTCATATACTTATCTTCAAGTCTAAAGCCGAGGTATTTCCCCGGGAGGTCAGAGGAAATAAAGGGAAAAGCAAACAAGGAAAACGAAGAAAAAAGCGTGAAGCATACTGACTTTACAACTCCGAGGAAGCCAGTTGCTGCGAGGAAATAGTTATCCCGTGTGTCACAGCGGCTTTCCAGTTAACAGCCCAGTGGGGGATTGGCTGGGATTTTTGATTCAAGCGCTTATAAAAAACCTCACCATAAGCATTCTAGAACTCTCGAAGTGTGCCCTCCATCTAATAGAAGGCGGAACAATCATTCAGTCCTAGCCACTCTGGGGAGGTTCGAGTCATTTATGACGACGTCTACTGCTTTCTGCCCATAAATCTCAAACATCGTCAGATGTGATATGGTATACCTAAAATAGCTAAAGAAGCAAAGCTTGTGGTTTAAATCGCTCTTCGTTGCGAGAAGTTGCGTTTAGAACTCTAACTTCATTAGTATCAGATATCATGTGGTTGATACAGAGGTAGACCAATTTTCTCACCTTTAGACGCGTGGACCTACACTGGGCATCCTAGGAATACACTAGCCAGCAAAACATGATACTACGACAGTTCAGTTTCTCTCAGATAAAAAGAGTGAATGCGTGTTTTATAATTGAAGTTGCTGTATAAGCGAGTTGAGTAAGATGGGTTGTTTGCGTGTTGTAGATACAACCAACATAGTGGAATTTTCGATTCGCTGAGAAGAAAGAGAAAAGGTTCTGACCTATGAGCGCTACCGCCCAAAACTTTCCAAAGACAAGTCAATGCTTAAAGCTCTCATATCTAATTTAACCTCGTTCGAAATTGCATGATCTGAGAACTCAATCTACTGAACAATCTAAGTGGCAGACGACACTACTCATACGCCAGCCAACAGATAATGGCTGGCAAGAAAAATCCTGCACTCACCAAACCCGGGAAAGGAGGAGCAAACAAATCCACCAACTCATCCTCTAGAAATCAAAAACCAAGCACCCCAAAAGTCCCATCACAATCAATAAGCAAAAATGGATGCGAAAACGAGCTAAGACGCCAACAGACCCTCCTAAACATCTTCAGCACCACGTTCAGCGACGTGCTCGGGGCGGAGGACTTCAGCTCCCAGCTCCAGGAGGTCAAGGCGGCTCTCTTCAGCCGCGACTTCGAGGGCGCCTTTGCGCGCGAGGCGACCTTGGACGTGTACGCGGCGCGTTGGTCGCCCACGCGCGCGCTATGCTACGGGCATGTTTTGCGTGGGCTCGAGACGCATCTGAGCAGTCTCGCGAACAAACACGGGTGCGAGACTAGGGGCTCCCCTACCTGTAGTGATCAAGATGAAAGTGCTACGAAGGACGAGGCTAGGGATATAGAGCCTACGGACTCAGAAGAGCCGGAGGTATCGACATCGACGGACAAGCGAGAAGACAGCGAAAGAGAAGAACAGACACAGCCCCTCAAAATCCTCGCAATAGGTGGTGCCGCAGCCGAGATCGTCGCCTTCGCAGACTACATCTCGAGCCACGACGGCAGCGCACCATCCCTCCAAGCAGAGCTAACACTCCTCGACATCGGGCCCTGGGGCCCCATAGTCTCAAGACTGCACAGCGCCCTAACAACCGCGCCGCCTCTATCGCGGTATGCCAGCGCCGCCGCACGCGAGGTAAACAAGGCTCTCGTAGGCTCCTCATCATTCCAATCCAGATTTCTCCAAAAAGACATTTTATCCCTCAACCAAGAGGAGCTCGCCGAGCTCATTACAGGAGGAGCAGATCCCAAGCCCAAGCCCACGTTAATAACCCTCCTCTTCACCCTCAACGAGCTGTACACGACGAGTGGGATAAAGCGCACGACCTCTTTCCTGCGCCTGCTCTCGACCCTCGTCAGCCCGGGGACCCTGCTTCTTGTGATCGATAGCCCGGGGAGCTACTCCGAGGCGGTGGTGGGGAAGGACGCGAAGCGGTACCCGATGCAGTGGCTGCTGGACCACACGCTGGTACCACCGCCCTCTAATCCGAGGAGACGGAGGTCGGGAAGCAATGACGACGACGACGACGACGACAACAACGGCGACGACAGCAATAGTAATAGTGATCAGAACCGGGCTCCTCCAAGGTCTGATGTGAAATGGGAAAAGCTGGAGTCGCACGATTCAGTGTGGTTCCGCCTGGCCGAGGGCCTGCGTTATCCGATCCCGCTGGAGAATATGCGGTATCAGATGCATTTGTACCGCGCGTTTATCAGCTAAGAGGCAGAAAAGGAAAAGAAAAGAAAAGAGTGAAAAGTGAAGGATAAATAAACAGGTACAAACACTTCTCTAAAGCGTCAACTGCTATAGCCTAGATCAGCTTCGCAACATAGTGCGTGATCGTCGTAAGTCCAGGCTACTGCGTTGGAAAAGAGAGAGATCAATAAATATTAAGGATGTTAATAAGCATTCACATCCAAGTTTTAGAAGATCTAGGTTATCGCATACATAATCCAGTAGATACCCAGAAGGAAGCGGTGAGACTTAAATATGCCCGCCTAAAAAGCATAAAGCAGTATACGACAGCAAATAGCAATAATAGCTAGCTAAAGTAATTACAATTTCATAAATGATACCATATTCTCCTAGGTCATCTCGTTTCGTCCAACTCTTATACTCCGAGAGCATCATTATAGTTGAGTACAGCAAAGCGCCGTTTTCTCTTCAATTCCATAAGTATATTCTCATAAAAAATTAAAACCCTGACTACATGACGACTGAACCCCCCCCCCCCCCCCCCCGGGATCCTGGCCGCTTATACTCTCATGAAGATGACAAGTTCGATATCCTCACCAAATCACCTATTCACCTAGCTGGGATATCCATCTAGCAATTTAGCACAACTGCAACAACACACACCACTAGCACCTAAGAATATCGTATTATCTATGATCTTGCCTATGTACATAAAGTATATACTCTAAGTGTACTCTATCCACCCTGCCCTATTCCCGACAGGCTTACCAAACCAGCATCCTGTGCAATCCAAATCAGCCTACTTAAAGAGCAGCTCAAGCCCAGACCAATTTCTTAATGGCATGGCCCAATTGCTCGAACAAACCTGTAGTCCTCTTCGCCTCATCTAGGGAGATGATATCTTCTTTACGAATCAAGCTGCCCTCCTCCTTTTTCTTCCCGTCTCTCCTATCTCCAGATGTCTCGACGCCAACATCCGGCTTTGTATCCGGGGGAGGCGGCTGGCAAGCAACCACGAGCCGCTCAATCTCCGCGGCGATGATATTAACTTGCTCGATCTCCGTTATGTGCTTCGTGCCCTGCGCCTCGGAGATGGAGGTGTGGGCATATAGGGCCTTAAGAGCGATCTTCCGCGAACCCAGTCCAGCTGTCTGCTTTCCCGTGATCGAGCCCAGGATCCCCTGGTTCAGGACGCTGGAAGCGGCCTTCGTCGCCGTTTTCCCGGGTCCAGGCAAGCTGGACAACGATCGCGTATTCGTCCGCTTGATGTCCGCCTTGCCGGGCTCGTACGTGACGACAATGCCTACATTTTTGGATTCGTCGGCTTGAGCAGGCGAGATAGTTGAGGTGATGTACGTGCCAACCTTGATCCCGACAACGTGTGTCAAGTCTACGCGCTCAAAAGACGACACTTTGTCCAAATTCCAGTCGAACCTGCAGAGATATAAAGCCACGTCAGTGAGCAAGAGAACAACTTCTTCGAATGGAAGTGTTTTGATAGTGTCCGACACTTGCGGGCTTAGAAGCGTCCAGCCACCGATGAAATCTTCTTTGTCGTCCTCGATGGCGATCTTTTGTGAGGTTTCGATAGCCAATTCTCGCATTTTAGACATCGACACGCTCGGGTCTTTAGTCATCATGCTAGCCTCGAATTCATCAAATACTAGGGAGGTCATGTTGCCTAAGAAAAAGTCGATTGCGGCTTGGCTAAAGTGATCGTTCACCATTCTGGCAACAGTGTTAGTGAAGATGAAGATGATGATGCATATATAATGGAATTACTCACCCGTTATAATATCGTGTTAGAGAGAGGCCCAGGTCATTGAACATACCTCTATAGTCTCTCTTCCTCGTCCTAGTGTAATCGCCTTTCATCGCAGCCGTCGAAGCATCTACATTACACGTTGTTTTCAGCAATGATACATTTTTGTAGAGTCTACACTCTTAAATGATCAAAGTTCGAGAAGAGCGGAACAGGAAGTGACTTACATTGCTTAGAAATAGCGTCGCCATTGTCGGCCCAGAGCGTATTAAACCAAGAATTCTCTTGATCGACCTGAGCAGACATATCAAAGCCTTCCTTTTTGAGTTGGAGGTCGAGCATAAATTTGCCAAACGAGCTCTGGCAAACATTGGTACGGTCTAGGCAGTCCATACAATTCGTCCTCAAAACTCCATTCTGCTTGCGGAGCACCTGATCTTCCAGTTCCACAGTGCTCCCAGCCTCTTCTATCTTTCTCCCTAGAATGTCCAAGAGCTGGCTTACGTTTTCAAATTTCATCCCACGGCAGGCAGAATGAAAGTCAAACCACTCAAACGCTAAGGACTGACCCTTTTCCGAATTGTTCTTATTATATTCTTCGACATTCTTTTGATACTCATTCCCGACGATAGCCTCAACGCCGTGGCGCTCAACGAGGTTTACAAGCTGTATGGAGCCGTACTTCTCGCTCATTCTATTGAAGTGTTTCGAAAAAGCGCGGAAGTTGGCTTCCGAGGAATGCTGGAGTACTGGTATCGGTTTTAAAGAGTAAGGTGATTGGGTGAAGAAAAGGGGTATGCTGCCTCTCACTTGTACGAAAGAATAGATTTTGGATGAAGGCTCCCATAAAGGGGTTGAGAGTATCTGTTCTGTCTCCACCGAATTGGCTGTGAAACCTTCGTCATCGACTCCCCGGCGTAGATATCGCAGGCCAGCTCGTTTTACAGACCTGCGTGACACCACAGTAATGACATATTTCTTCTCGGACGGACGAAGATCAATGGAAGCCCGTTCCTGGGGTGGCGATCCAGGTACAGACCCTGCCATGTCATTCATTTCCATGGAGTCTAGCTGGGAATCGACTTGGGGTGGAGATCGATCAACGACAAATGATCGCTGGCCAACAAAACCTTGCATTATAGGTAATAGGAGTGACTCGTCGCCTGACCCCATGAAGGGTTTCAGTAAGTTTTGGTTCCAGAAAAACATAGGATCTGCCACTCTGTGCAGCGGAATATGAGATGTTGTAGTGGTTCGATTAGCAATACTTCTCGTGAGATCCAGATCGTATGAGAAGAAAAAGCTTTTTGAGCTTCCAAACCATATATGTGCCATGCGCAACAACTTAGGAATGAGACTTTCGCCGGCCGTCGAGTCAGGCGGCGCGCCAACTTTCTCTTGCGATACCGTTTTGCTGAGCTCTTTATCGCCATTCTCTTTATTTCCACGATTCCCTTCATCTTCACGTTCAATCATCGTTGCTGCCCCAACACCACCCAGCCCAAGGTTCTGTCGACGGTTTTCCATCCACCCTTTACTGCTGAACCACTTCTGAGCGAAGCGACCGTAGCTTCCACTTTTTTTGAATACATCTTGAGCAATGCCCCTCTGCTCTCCTGGCTCACTCGTCTGCGGTACTTCGCGATCGCTCTGTGCACCGGGGTCCTCGATGTCCTCGGCACCTATGGCAGCAGGTGATACCTCAACTTCGCTCTCGGTATCCGAGGCTTGCTCGACTGATTTCTCAGCAGACTTACGACGTATTTTGAGCGTCGTGTGGCTTATCGCTGTTTCAGCCTCATTCTGGCTGGTACACGGCGTAATGGCAATATCAGTGACGACATAGACGGGATAACCGCGGATCTGAGCAACCTGTTGTCGGCCGGTGATGGCAATGAGGTAGCTGAGGCGAGCGACAGTAAATAGCCCTAAAGCGCATGAAAAGAAGTAATTGTCAGTGGCAAGACTTTCTCTTTGCGACAGCGAGATTTATCGCTCTCTCTTAGTTTAAGTCCTCAAGCTCGGGAACTGCTCCGGTATGCACACACCTACGATACCGAAAGCTTCGAAAGAAGAACTGGGCTCTACAGAGTCTGAAGCTGCCGCTTGGTCTCGCTGCACCGAGGTAACGGCTGCATCGCCATATCTGATCTTCACGGGGGTAGCCGGGGTACGCGCCTGTCCCTTACTGGCCAGTGGTTGGATTATAAGACCATCGACAGCCGCGCAGATCAAAAGCTTCCGAGCCAGACCTGGCATTCTATTCAAGACACGGCGCTACTTTCCTAACACAGAAGCTTTGTTGGGGTAGATGGCCATAGCACCACGAAAAGGCTGCGATAATGAACAAATAAATAAATGAGCTGCGCGGAGAACTATATCGAGACTCTAAGAGTATTTTAAATCTTGCGGGAGGCCGGTCTGACCCCAATGAGATAAATGACAAACGGTTACGTTTTCAAAGCGAGCAAAACAACAGTGCACATATCTTATTATAGCTGGTCGGCTGTTAATGATAATGGTGATGCTGATGCTGCGAGAGCCGTGCTAGCAGCTGAATAAGTGCATGTGTGGATGTATGGGCGTCTGGTTGGGTAGTAGTAATTGCTCAATGCAGGAACTTAGTGGGGTCTCATGAAAGACTGGCCCCTCCTGACGTCGTCATGCCGCTTGCCGCTTAGGGCCTTCCTGTACCATGTCTCTGAATAACCCGGCTCAAGGCCGGGGTCGGCAGTCAAAAGCGCGTCGTCACATGCACGCATAAGGGTATTGACCCAATCAACTATCGGCATGCCCAGACTTCTTTTTATTTTAATTGATGGCGAGGAGCAATCAGATTCAATGCATCAGTGTTTCGCAGATAGTTACCAAGTCGAGCGATCTAACTTTCACAAGGAAACCGTGTCGGAAGAGTGCACAGCAAAATGGCTATATTGATAGCAGTCGAGCTGGATAAATTGTAGCAACACTGTTTCAGGAGGCCGTCGCTTTCTCTCATTCCGTACTGCTCTATTTCGCTACTGTCTCCTCTCCACCAGGGTGTTAACCTAGGAGTACAGCGTCAAGTAACGAATACCATATGGATTAACTGCCGTCTCGCGTTTTTTTCTCTTCATATTTTGCTTTCTAGTACATCTCATAAAATGCATCTCGTCCATTAATGGGTATCTTAGATCATGAGACGCTCGACCTTATCTTTTATCGCACGAATCTGGTTTTGGAGCTCACTGGCTTCGTTGGTGGTGATGGAGACGCTGAGACGTTGTTAGCTGACTTCGAGCAAGGTTGAAGATATAATTGAACTCACGCAATCACAGGACGGCTGACGTTGCAAGCGCGACCAAGAGCTACCTTGGAAGGAATATAGACGTAAGGGACGTTTTTGTCCTCTGGGAAAAATTAGCCACTATCCTGCCATTTATACCGAGTATTGAATTTCGTACCGCACAATAAGGGCAGGTGCAAAAGGATCGAAAGAGGTGTGCAGTCGCCGGCGAGGATAACGATTTCGGAGACTATAATCGGGTTAGGTCGCAATGCTACGTAAGCAAAGCGTCGGATTTGTTCCGGGGAGGACTAACCACCTATTCGATGAGAATTAGTACAATTTCCGGGCCCATGTGGTAGAGCGACGATAAACGGAGGCGGGAATGACACGAATAAACTCACCGCGAGACAATGACTTAGTGGCCTCGTTTCCGCCTTTCTTCAGCTGTCGGTAGTGCTATGATTCGGGTAAGCCGCCGTGCGATATGATATTCCTCATCTAGAATTGGTACGTACGCTAGCTTGCTGAACGAGATCCAGAAGCTCCTGGGTGAGGGCACCGTCGGCCATAGGCCAGGCTATTAAACCGTTAATGATCTGTGCTAGTAGGAGAGCACATGCGGAAGCGCAGCTCGACGAGCAAGCTCTAAACGAATTAAAGCTGGTAATTACTAACTTACCAGCACTTTCTTGACCAGACATTATGGAGATTTTAGTGGGGGGAAGGTCAGGGTTCCTTGCGTTGGCTCGCCCTGTACGGAAAGACGTAGGAAGTGGTTGAGGTTGGACGAGGGTGAGGTTGAAGACTTGAAGATTTGAAGCTCCAAAAGCTTTAACGCATGAATATTAATTGACGGACTTAGCAGCAGAATTATTTTTTGGTTGGTGGGGCACAAGTTAATCCGGTCCGGGTGGGTATGCGTTATGTAATCAGCCAGATCCCCTGCAGCCAAACCTTGGACCTAGCTCTGGTCCTTGGTCCTTGCGTGAACTGTTCAACCTCGAAAACAAGCACTTTTGCAAACCACCTCCACCGTCACTCCTTCATTCCATCCATCTCATCTCGACATCTGACCGACCACGACAGTTCCAGCCGAGCTTCTCGATTCTTTCATCGCCATCGTTAGGAAAATAAAGCTCCGACACCAGCTCTTACACTCACACAATGGCTGAATACACAGAAGCTTGGTACGTAATTGACTGCGGCAGCTCCGCAACAGCCTCTCCTATTCAACCTCCATCGACAAAAGCTCCTACACCATCATAGAACACCTCCCGATCTTGCGACGTGCATTTTTATTGTTATGCAACCGAGTAACTGACTTAAGTTTTCCTTTAGCCCGGTCTACGCGGTTCGTCCCCCTAATCCCCAACGCGGCGAAGCTTCACGGGTCATCGCAAATACCGTGTTGCAAAGAAATGTCTTGTCCCCAAGGCGCTAACGTAGACAACAGCCGTTCTTCGGTGCTATGGGATGCACTGCCGCCATTGTCTTCACCTGCCTAGGTGCTTCGTACGGAACTGCCAAGTCCGGTGTTGGTATCGCTGCTATGGGTGTTCTGAGACCTGATCTCATCGTCAAGAGTACGCGGCCCGTTGATTCCGCCAGCATTTGGGACTCGACACTAACAAGTCCTTAGACATTGTTCCCGTCATTATGGCTGGTATCATTGGTATTTACGGTCTCGTCGTCTCCGTCCTGATCTCGGACGGTTTAAAGCAACAGCTCCCCCTGTACACCGGCTTCATTCAACTTGGTGCCGGTCTCGCCGTCGGCCTTGCCGGTATGGCCGCTGGCTTCGCTATCGGTATCGTGGGTGACGCTGGTGTTCGTGGAACCGCACAACAACCCAGACTCTTCGTCGGCATGATCCTGATTCTCATTTTCGCCGAAGTCTTGGGTCTTTACGGTCTCATTGTTGCCCTGCTCATGAACTCCAAGGCCTCTGTCGATGTTAGCTGTTAAGCTGCTCGGTTACTGTGGAATTTTTGGGCTGGCTCGTGGCCGATTGTGACTGGGGCATAGGTGCCAAGCTGTACCTAATCCGTGATCCTTTGCTTCAGTCGATCGGATTATTTAAGCATGTTCTATAGGGGAGAAATGCACCGTGACGATGGGCATGGCTGTGGCCGGTCAGGTCAAGCCCTCCTGTCGCGATGTTATTTGTTAGAAGGATGAATGAGGAAACAAGTAATGATGGGGTAGGAACTGGCATTTGTATTACTGGTTCTGCATCATACCTTATACACTTATTGGTCAATTTCACATAGACCAACGGATGGGGAAGATTTTGTACTCTAGGTTGGTAATCAGGTTTCATTGAACGTGTTGTCGAACTTTACAAATACTCTATGGTGTAACTGGGCTTCATTTTGACGTGACCACTTGGAGGGATGTCTAACTGAATAATCAAGTGTTACCGGATCGAACCGAACACGAGACACTACGAGCTGGCGCATCGGAGAATTTTGTGGTATAAGGTGCAGCATCAATATTGCAGTTACAGATCGTATAATTTAGACATCCTAGTTTCAACACTGGCTCGTTAGGTCGAGATACACCTAGTACATCGCACTCCGAGCAAGTGCAAGCGTGTCGTTGGTCTACGCCACTGTTTAAGCACAGAGCATGTACAATGCAACGTAGGTAGAACTACCTAGTTGACAACATGTTGCCTACTTTTATACTGATGTGCATAGGCAATGTGGGCACAGCCTGGGCTTCCAGACGGACATTCGGCTTGGGGTAGTCTTGTTCATGTCCCCGCGGTTACGAAGTCAGGTTTGTTTCACTACAAATGAAACGTACATGTGGGTTGGTATGATATTCAGGATATTCATGCCTTTATAGCTTTAGGTCGATTAACCGTCGCCATGATACCCTCATTAATTTTGTGTGAGTTATAGACTCGAGACCGATCATCGACTCAGGTAACCGAATTTGACGATGACTACAACGCGCTGTTGAGCATTGGATACCCGAGTTAAGATGACCTTGAGTAGTAACAACCTCCGTGGTAGATCTAAAAAAAAAAAAAAAAAACCCCTGTGGGTTGTAAGTTCACAATACAGCCCGCAGCTCCAGAGATCGATCATCTTGATTAAATTGGATACGTTTAAGTGAGATGGTGTCCACAGTGGGCTCTTGTATGAGTTGGAAGACCTCATTAACCATACTGTTCGCCTATACAGCGCGATGATAAAGTATGTGAACATCTTATACATATAAATTAGCTAGGTGAGGGCTAGCTAATTGATACATAATCCCGTGTCCCTAGTATTCGGCCCTCACAACTTTTCCGCCGGTCGTAAGCTACTCTGTATCGTAATAGGTTCTGCTCGAGCAAAGATAGATGAAATTCTCGAGACTATATACGGATAGAAGGGTTCTCTCTTCATCAATCTCTTGCCGCCTACAATCACCGAATTTTATCCGTGTTCCCACTATACCATGGAGGCATCCTACCAATTGCGACTATCTTCCTCTCGACAGATATTATGGATACTCGCCTATCTATTCATCACTCGTCGGTTTCGTTTCATGTACATAATCAGCGCAGAGAAACACATCATCACGACAAAGTCATACGTACCCCTGACGCCCGCTAGCTCTTATTTATGGCGCATGAGAGTCTCTCGGTTCCAACTCTCACCCTCGCCTTGAGCATGAAGTAATTAGAATAAACTACCAAGATATGTCCAAGCCCTGACGTATTTCAGTTTTGATCCTGATGGGTCCAAAATGGTTGGTGCTGGACGACATCGAAATGTAATCACAGGAGGCGCGCAGCAGTTATGTTTTGTGTATTTTCCATCCGTAGGTGATATCTAAAGCTTTCCCTATCTCGGTGACCGGGATTAATCAACCTACGATTAAAATGAGTGTTTCTACAGTTCTAGCATTTGTTACCATATACCTGGCTTGTAGTGACTGTGCCGCACGGCTGCATAGACCCACGGTGCGATTCTACAATAGCGTGTAAGCCGTCGAGACACATCTCGTCCTCCTAGTACTCGAATAGGCAATAGTCTTGCATTGCGAGGAAACCGAATGGCCCATGCGTTCGTACTATAACTACACATCTACCTCCCTACATAGAATCAACCGAGCGAACGCTTCTGATGCTTAAATCGAGCCTCGGGAGAGGACCTATGTCTGTTCCAAGCTGGACCTCGGTATTCAACCTTGAATATTTTCACATGGATTCGATCATATCAACATGGCATGCTTCACAGAATAAGATCTAAGCCAATAATGGTCATGACCCTTAAATTTTTAGAATAAGAAGTTATGCACCTCAAGAGTCCTCCGGCTGTCAAGTGGGTTCTCTGATACCTCGCTTGCCATAAGATGTGTACACTGGGGGAATCGGCATCAAGAGCGAATGCAGCGATACGCCCCAAGGAGGTCCTGAATATCTACAAGAATCGAATACGCGACATAAAGAGGGAAGGGGCTTTTTGCTCGCCCACTCCACCCCAGCTCCGTTGTTTCCCTCCGAAATTCTGTTTTCACGTCCGGCACTTTTTGATTTGGTTCCCTTCCCTTCCGACAGACTCGTGCTGTTCCTGGCCACGAGGCGACCAGCCTTGGTATCGGATCCGGCCGTCCCTCATCCTAGTCCCCCCGAATCTGCGAATCGTCGATGTTGACGAGGATTGTCTTTATAGGTTGATCCTCTCGAAGGGGAGCCACCGCAGCCACTTGGGTGTCACGGGGGTGTTGCGCTTCTCGGGTGCGTCCTGGCTTGCTTCCTGTCCCTCAGAGGGAGGGTGGTGGTGGTGACCGCCGCCGCCGTGGCCGCCAGGGAAGCCAGTTGGGACCGGAGGAAGTCCAGAGCCGGGGAAACCCGTGGGGACTCCAGAGGGAGGGAGTCCGGAGCCCGGAAATCCTGTAGGAATGCCAGATGGGTGACCAGATGGGAAACCCGAGGGGAAGCCCGAAGAAATGTCTCTCTGGAAATCGTTTGGTACTCCAGTCGGGATGCCGGTTGGCTCTGATCCCGGGAATCCCGTTGGGAACCCAGTTGGGAACCCAGTAGGAAAACTACTAGGAAATCCGGTTGGAAAACCACTTGGGAAACCACTGGGGAACCCAGTTGGGAATCCACCAGGGAATCCTGTTGGGAAACCGGTGGGCTCTCCCGTTGGGAAGCCTGTCGGGAAGTCTCCCGTTCGTGTTGGCAAGTCTGTAGGGAGTCCCGTAGGAATCTGTCTCTCTTCGACGAGAGGCAATGACGAGCCACCCTGGAGCAGGGCTGCTGCAAGTAAAGCGAAAGAGAGGCGGGCCATTTTGATGATGGTATTCGACGTGTGCTTGCAAGTAGAGAGAGACTGATGGCGAGGGTACCGAGTTTATTGGAATGACTGAAAGGCTGGATTCAGGTAAGAGATGCAGAAGACCAGCTTGACCTCTTTCTTCCTTAGCTTTGAATAATGAGGCTGGGAGGCCGCATTGATATACTCGTAGGACTACCTGTGATCATGGGCTCAAGCCATCTCCGGAACTCGCGCCAACTTGCCAAATTTCATGACGAAAAAGGGAAAATGGAAAATAACGGCCCGTCCACGGCGAGATGGCGCAATACAAGGGCTTGCCAGGGCCCTAGCATGTTTCACGAATCTAGAAACATAGGATAGGGTAGACGTTGTTAAGTTTACACTATATTACAGTATGAGGGGGCCCCTTGTTAGCTGCGATCGCGGGGAGGTTAGTAAGGTACCTACGAGATAGGTTTTACCATCCAGAATCGGAATAGGAATGCAACCTGAGCCACGCCGCTTTTAGCCGGAGCCTGACCTGAGCAAGACCCGCCTTTTCACAACCCGATATGAACAAAAACTTGCATAATTTCCAATACACGTCACGGCCCAGGGTATTACCGTAATTGTACAAGAACAAAGACCGTTCAAGATTGTAAACTGGATTTTAGTATGAATTACAGGACGGTCCGTATGTTACGAGCGACTTCCTAGGAAGTCGCTCGACAAACAACAAAATGTAAGCGCAAAGATATAGAACGTGAACATATCAGGGAAGATAGCCACAGGCAATCCAGCTGTCACCCTCAAACGCCAGACTACGTTTGGCGACACTGGCGACGCTATCGGGATAAATAATCGCTTGCTGATGGTATATACATAATTCTCAAGCCATGAATCTAGCCAAGTGGGCCTTCGCGCTGTCATGATCCCAGTGAACTAGACGCCGTTCCTTAGCCTCCTCCATCTTGGTCTTGACAAGAGCGTCCATGGTTTCACTTTCCTTCGAGGTGAGGCTGCTAAGCCGTGCTTGATGGTCTGCTACTTCATTGGGCCCAAAGTATTTAGGGTCCAAGTACCGCCAAAAAAGAGCATCGAACTCCCAGCTGCTCTTAGCGGCGTAATTGATCATCCATGCCTTGCTCTCCCAGCGCTGTCGCATCATTTTTGAAAGGGGCGGGCTCTTGGCGTCCGACAGGGCTAGATGCCTGAAGCTGCTGGCAAGTTCGGAGCTGGCTTGCATTTTCTCCTCTTCGACTTCTAACAGGCGGAGAAAGGTCTCCAGGCGAGGCTTGTATGCTTTCATCCAGGCCTTGTACTTGCCATCAAAGCACTCTGGTAATCTCAGCAGAAGCCACCAAGGGGGGTCAAAAGCAAACAGAGCCGGCGCAACGTAGGCGAATTCCCAGTCTATTATACCGACAACCTGAAGATCCTTGTCAATTAGGATGTTCGAGGGGCGTAAATCAGAGGAGTATATGAGAAACCCGGCTGAGTCTTTGCCGTCCCCCTCTAGCTCATCTTCAGACGTAAGTCGTCCACTAGACGCGAGCTGCCGAAACAGTTGGCGAGCGACATATTTGTCCCGAGCATCGTCCTCGTCTTCAACTGCATCGTTGTGCTGGAACACAAGTTGTGCCATGTGCATATCAGCTAGGGCGGTATACCACTCGTCGACATTTGTATACGTTTGAGATGGAGACGGCAACAGTGTCGGAGGCATATCAGTCAATTGAATCAATGAGTTCATGTTCTGTGTGAGGGGCCTCCCAGACACGGAAATCTTCCCATCCTCGTGTTCGACCAATGAACCAATTCGAGGGAATTTTAGGCGAGAAAGCTGTAAGAGAATGTTCGCCATTTGTCCGTAGAGTAAGTTGAGCTTGTGCTCACTAACATTGGGATCTAAGACGTGGTATTCGTCAGGGTCTAGAGGATCTGCTAGGGCCTCGGACATTGTCATCTCATGCTCAATGTACTCCATAATGATGAAAGGTCCAATCCCGATAGGATTTTCTGCCGCAGTCCCGTAGTGATATACCTTGGGCACTGGGATGGTTGTATTCTCTGCGATGTAGCGCATTGTGGCCGCCTCGTAGCGAGTTTTCTCGTCGGGGAACTTGACGCTACCTGCGCCCGTCAATACCCTCTTCCATGGAAACTGAAGGAAATTGGTTGGCTCGGTACCTTTGAAGGGGACTCTCAATGCTGTCGATGAGCCATCCTTATACTCTAGGCGCCAGAGGACGTTATAACCCCCTTTAATCGGCCTATGAAGTACCTCGGCGGCCCCAGGCCTATACCTCAAGATGAGGTTGCCGACAGCACGCCGAACTTCCTTTGAATAAAGTGATTTCTCCCAAATCTCATCCTGCTTATCGTTTTCCTCCCAGGCGAGGTCATCCCTCGGCTCTGTTGCATATCTAGCTTTGGGTTCCATGACAACAATAGAGTGCCCTAGAGCAAACAGAAGTCAAACACTGATTTCATTATAGGGAAGCATGAGATGGTAGGGACGTACGGTTCAACTTGGTGGTAGAGTGAATGACTGGTAGTGGCTGGTACCTACCTATCTAATTGAGACTAGAGATGGGGAGGTTGATGGTCTTGCTTAAAAAGAAAAGTCATAGGAGCTAGAAATCGAGGTCGTATATATATGTTAAAAATGTTACTTCCTCATCCGACAGCGAAATTGGCTGCGATGGTACTTGTAGCATTCATAACTATACCATTGGAGGTTTGATCATCGCAGAGCTGAGAGGCACTCAGCGTTTAGACGCTAGCATTGGGCATGGTGCACATGCCCCACTTTTCTCGTCGCACCTAGTAATATGCAGTTGGCTTCACCACTCTTCTAGTCCTACCATTCACATCCGTCGTTCGAGCGTTCAAGTGGGCTTTGATAAGGCGCAGCCGGGCATGTGGTCACATAACTGAGCTCATGACCGAGACCGAAACACCATAGTTATAGTTGGTGTTAGTTATCGCAAGTGAGGATCCCACACAAAACCAACAATCTCGCCGTTATGTCGCTCTAAACTTAATCGGTACTTAGGTACTTATCATTGGAGGGCGAACTCATAGCCGCCCTGTTGGTTGAACGGCCCTTTGTTACTCGAGTGCTGTCAGCTGTGCCATGAAGGACACAGTTGCCTGGCGGTTAGGCAAGGCTATCTACCATAACTTAAGCAACTTGATTAACTAGCTACGAAGTGGAAGAACTTGCTACGCATGTGAAGCTGCTACTAGCTACCAACAGCTGCACTTGATATGTTTATACAGGACCATCTTGCCTGTTGTGGTTGCGCAACCAAACTATCGGGACGAATATGCTGGGAATGACGAGAAGGACGGAAGTCCTATGTATGTTAGGAAGGCAGAGTGTTATGAGCGTCAATATGTCCCCCAGAACGAATATATAAAGTCCCTACGGTTCCTGGTGTCTCGATAGTTTACCTGCTCGAACATCAAGCGATTAAGACTCTTTCCACCTTCTCAGACCAGACAGTCATTCTTCGACTTTACTCACTAATTCCAGCTCGCCTCTGAACATCTTCATTCTCAATTCTAGCAGTCACAGGAAGCAACAGAATTGCTACCTCGCATCCACCTTACTGTTTGGAAAAGTAAATTCTATAGGTAAATTCAGGTACATCGTCACGCCCTACATTTACTAATACACCGGTCGCAGCTCGACATGGCGGATCCGTTTACGTTCAGACTTGCCAAGGACGACGAGGAGCAAGCGATGGATGATGCCGGCCAGGCCTCTCAAAAGAAACGTCAGGAGTCTCAAAAGCGCCGCGACGAGGCGAGCAAGAAGAAGGTGCAAGAGGAAATGATGAAGAACGCCGCTTACAACTCCCAGAACAGACGTAAGGATAACAGAACGGGGGACATCTAGTCGTACACAGGAAATCATTGGGGGTTTCCTGGTACTACCAGCCTTTAGCCTCATTTGCGGTTGAAGACTCACAGATGCTTGGTACGAGATAACGTGGGAGGTGCCGGTATATCATTTATAGGATGATACGAGACTCGGGCCTTGGGGCGCTGAGACGTAAAGAGCAGACTAGACCGGGGACTTGGAGATTGAACGGTGATACTATCGCAATGGTTACAAGATGTTTTCGCCCAGCCTTTGTACTTGCTACGGTCCAGCAGCGGTGCTGTATTGGAGTACGGGGCACGGTTTTTACCTGTATACACATTAGCAAGCCGATACCTCATATGAGACCACTTTCGTTTTAGGGAATTATCGATCTTGTGCTAACTATTCGAATTCGACGGCTGTTATCTATAGCTCTTCAGTGACACTGGACATGGTTATACTCTATATACACGATGCTCGCAAAATGGTGACTGACCACGTAGGAAACCGGAGGTTTCCCTGCAAACCTGATCTTATAAATGATATTAGTAGTTCTTTTTTAAAATTATAAAGGGCTTATAAGCTGTATAACATAAATTTAAGAAAAAAGCTATAAAGTTTTTAGCTTAGTATAAAATTTTATCTTAAAAGGTGAGGCGGCAAAGGGGAGGTCAGACTTTTAATCATGCCTGACAATAGATTCATTAATTAAGTATACGTAAGTTTTGTTTACTTGCTTTAGTTAACGGTTTAAACAGGCTAAAACTGTTTTAAAAGCTTGAACCGTTTTAAGGCTTATTTCTCTCTGCATAAAACAATGCACAAATGCACAGTGACCGTTTCACAGTCACCTGACTGATAGCTGGCTGAGCCAAGCCTGAGAAAAAGCGGCAAGTGCGCTAAGCCTAGTCTGCTGCATGCTTGGCATTTGGTAAAACCTAGAACCTACCTAGGTAGTATTCCAAAAACCTCAACGGTAAATGCACACGTAATGCCATAGTCAGCCCGCTTTAAACGCTCTTGTCAGTCGCCTCTTGTGGAACGCGAGACAGGGCATTCGGCAGCATGGGTATAAACCGGTAGTCGAGGCTAGGTATTATGAATGGTGCAACTAGGTCGACGGATTTGTCCGAGACTCAAAACCCAAGCCATGAGCCAACGGATCCTATACTATTATTATGGGCTGATCGACACATGGCTTGACGGATTCGCTGCGGATTCTTCGTCGCTGCATAATGTCCAAAAGGAGCGCAGTCAAATGGATAGCGAGCTTAGAGTAGGTAATTGATGTACTATAGTAACTTACCTAGGCGTACATATCGTAGTACATACTTTTGCATTGCCTAGAATCCAAATACAGTACATAGACTAAGACGTCGTAGCGTACACCCGGTATAGTTACTTTGCTTACCTTACCTGCATGTGTGGCTTCAACTCTGCCCCCAAATCAGAAGCCAGCGTGCGGCACAACGTTGGTTCTAGGTAATAAGATGAGTAATTAGCTCTCTCATAATTAGTGTATAAACAGACCCTCTCCCATACAAAACTGAGGCCAGAAACCCAGCGCCCAGTTGTAGATGTCGAGGATGTATTGGTGAATGACAAATGGGGGGCTAAATGTGGGAACTTGAGAGAACATGGACAGAAACTGCACCAATGTCGGCACTTGGATCGACATTGATCGACAGGGGATCTTTACTCAGCACACGAGATAACGTGGCCGATTCGTGTTCACCACAGTACACAAAAACACTCCCAGCGTACGAGGTTGCAGGAATTTTAAGGCTGGAGAAACAATTTATTAGGTTATTATTGCTCAATCTCTATTTCATCTTGGCAGCGCTGATCTCCCTGATCGGTCGAAATCTTTCTTTCAGTTTTGTTCGTTCTCCTTGACAAAAGCAGCCTCGGTATCCAGATTGATCGGAATGCCATCAATGTTTGTCGTGTGAACACGGCTTAATGTTTTAATTCATATTAATTAACGATGAGTACGTAAGCCTCCGAGACTACAAACAGAACTATTCCGTTCAATGTTGATCGACAATTAACTCATCACCGCGGACCGTCTCTGAACTACTACGTAGGATTTAAGGCCACAATAGGAAATGGTAAACCCCGGCACTAATAAATTCGAGACTAGGTCGGGATCATTAACCTAACGGACGAGGTGAACTTCGACTCAACTATTGACGTCAAAGTAACACGAGTGTTTAATTTTTTCCATGAGTAGGACTAACAACTCCATTCTCTTCCGGGATAGAAGTCAAGAATATAATAATAATTAGAGAGCCGCCTAGGACTTGGCTTTGCTTGGCTCCTTTTAGCCCCCTGCACGAATAGCCGAATATGGTTTGCATGGTGTACTAAGTAGTATACATTTCAATGACACCGCGCGCGCAAGGATGTCAGATCATGTTCCATTTCGCCCAACGCTGATCAGCCCCTTTATCCCGCCTGGTATAGTATAGAGACCGTGCTCTTAATTTAGTGTATACGTAGTACGTAAGATACTATGCACGACGTAGAACGCAAGGTGAACCAGGACCAATATGCACAGCATGTCCTTAGTGATTTCATGCGTATTGTTCATCGCAGTCGCAAAGCTCGTGATTTGACTCTCAGGCTAACTCAGTTACCCCCTTACCACTTGCAATGCCCCTGGAGTGCCTGTGCCACTTCCATTGAGTCGGCGGATTTCGCTGACGGACCTTTGGGTTGAATGTGGACGTCATGCACATCAGCCAACGAAAAGCCCGATTGCGTATTAGAAGCATTCGAATTTGGCGGAAGATCCCGTTCACCAAAGCCGCGGCGTCAGCCCCCTTCGTCTGCTGAAGAAGCTGTATTGGGCGTAGGTGCTGCGCCTGTTTTTGACCCTATCTAGCATCCTATCTTCATCCAAGTTGATGCAGCGGCCGGATACCTTTTCCACGCAAAATGTATATGCTAGAAAGGTGACCGAGTTGTCAGACAGATAGGTAGTAAGTAGGTACTAGCGAATAGCAGTAGCGTAGGGGTACGGGTTCTATTATTTTGATCTTAAATCTTGAACTGCCAGCTAGCAATCAGACCCATAGTGTCCACTTCAAGAGAGTAGTAACCTCTGTGTAATCAGTATAATTGTATCCTGAGAAGTCAATTCGATGTTGGACTTTTCATTTTCTTTAATTTCATAAAGATTGAGGGAATCTGTTTCGTATTTCTCTTTTCTTCCATCACGGTCTCAGGGATGAGGTGAACCGTCACCTCCCCAAATATCAAAAACCTAGGGGCTATTAGATAGAGGAATGACGAAAAAGTTGGTACCATGATGAGTTAGCTGAGACTGCAAAATTGTCTAAAACTATAATATTAAGATACAACAAGCGCTATATCTTCATCTGCCAACTTAAGATACTTGCCTTTGCTAATGGAACTAGTTACGTCAAATCGACCCATCATAAAAGTACACGAACACCGGCTCCGATAAGATAGCCGTACGAACATATATATCATACTGAATGCGCTTGATATTGGACCGTGAGAGTCGGTGTTGATTATACGCTTTCTTTCCTCTATCTCTTCCCAGGGCGTAGCCTGCCTCGAAGGGGTTTCTGTTGAAGCGAAGATGGGGGTCAGAAGTCACTGGGAGGTCGATAGTAAATTGAGACATATTAGCTAGAAGCTCATAACATCGATTTATGAACTATTCTATCAAAATGCTTAAGACAACCACCCCACAAAGCACTAGGAACCCTCTAGTGAGCTTATCATCTTATAGCTTCTTCTATTGAATCACCCCTTATCCCCTAGACGTTTCCTGCCATGTTTTTTTTACATAACCTTGATGCTTAATTAAACTTCATTTCTAGTACTTGGTTCTTACAGGCGTGCTACATTTCCTAAGAGCTTAGGCCCAGTAGAAGGTAAGATATCGAAGACTCGGGTCGATGGCCCAATTTGAGACTCGTGACTGCGCCCGATAAGTAGGATAAATGTTGAGAATTAAAAGGCCTGTGGGGGTTGACGAGAGAGACGAGACAGTAGGGTCCCTCTCTTGCGAAATCTGATGCAGGACTGAGCGCCCGGATTTGTGTTCATCGTCTGTATTACCGGTGAGACATAGCTAGTAGGGAAGGGTAAGATTAGTGGATATCACAGTTAGCACTAATGAACCTTTGAGTAGGAGAGGGAAGTAGAGAGGGCAATTGTGATTGCCACTCCATTTCCGATCCTGATCTCACAGCTATAGCGATGACGGAGCAAACTCTCGCGACATTTACGGTTGCAACGACTGAGCATCGTAGCCTTTCTTGAGAATGAACTTCTCAGATCCGGCCCTATGTTCGAAGTCAGTTATTGACGTTGGTGGGCTGCGAGATATTCGCAGACTTACTTTGCGAGGTAGACATAGCGCGGGGGGATTTCCCTCTATTGAAGCACCTCTTCGACAATATATGAGTGACCAGACTGGCCTGTCATCTCGATCACAGATTGTGCCATATTTGAGTCGCTGGACAATTTCGCCGGCAACGTAGGTTGTGTTGCTCTAGTAACAGCGGTGGAATGATAAAGTTGGGATGTTCGATGTCGTAAGAGACAGCGGGAGAACTTAAACGAGGCTGAAGAGCAATTGAAATAGAAGAAGTAAGAGTAGACCAACACCGTGGCGACTATGAAACCATAGCAAGCTGAGAATAAATCGAAATAGGAAAACTATTCGAAAAAAAACGATGAGGAGAAGTGAGAAAGGAATGGGAGGGGTAGGCGACTACGCGCTAACGATACGAAAGTCTAGAAATGACAGAAGCGACATCACAGATCAGGGAGAACAATCAGGATCGGTAGTAACATTAGGTAGATAGAGAAAATCTCTTTCAAATAAGGCTCCTCTTTGTACCCCGGGTAAACTTGCGTCTCATGCTACAGAGACTTGCTTCTGCTTTAACGAAGACGCAAGTTGAGATATATCTAGCCTCGGTCTATCGTCGTGATTAAACAATCTCATTCCTGTACTTCACTAGACACAAATTGGCAAGAGCTGTGAAGGGTTATCGCTAGGTCCTAAGCCTGTCCTGAATATTTTTGGGCAAAACTCTTGCCCCTCCTAGTGCTGTGATAAAGTGAGCATGCAGGGAAGGACGAAATCTCGCGTAGTGCATATCCTAATGGTGGCTACCCAACCATTACGGGCAAGACGCACCCAGAATCAGAAGAAGGATAAGTAGTCTCTCCTTCTCAAGAGGTTCTATCATATGCTATCATGATGATACAGAGTCCCTGGTGTCGTGGATGCTGTCCGTGTCTGGGTGTAGAGTTCAAAGGCAACGAGCGAGCTTAACTAATCACAGTCTTATGTATACTAATAGTCGTGGGAGCTATGACGGTTTATTCATCGTCCTAAACTCATAGCTAGGGAGAAAGGCATGTTGTGTTGAATACATTGCGTGGATCCTAGAAAGGGTTTCAACATAGTATGACAATACAAAGGCAAAGCTCAACGTTAGTGGGGGTGGACTTCAGGGGCTGATAACGCCAAGAGGCTCAAGCTTACTCAAGAACTCGAGTGCAATGGGTTCAGTCTGTGGTGTAATGATAGTCAATTGCTTTCTCCAATATTAATTCGTAATTTGGTACGCAGAATTACGTCAGCTTGAAGCTTGTGCGGTGCTACTTACCATGAGTGAACTGTATATAACCTCAACCTCCCTATTATCAACCCCAATCGGAGACGTTAGCGATAATATCAACTAATCAGTGTGACTAGGTACCTATTTAAGGTACGATGGGTGATAAGCGAGCTGCCCTTGGCAACCTCTTTAGGAACTGCGCCCCTTCTCTGGTAATCTCCTCTTCATTGACTCCTTGGAGGAAGCTAGCAAGCCTTCCGTTAGCTAGTTTTTCAAGTAAGTGAGAAGATATAACTTCCTAGTTGCTTTAAATTCTTCCTAGAGGGAACTAGGATCGTTAGCCAGGCTTTCTGCTTGAGATGTCTCTTTTCTCCCTGTACTTTGCTGACTTGAGACAGTGGCAAGAGAAACCAGAAGAAGATGCCCGAGTCACTGCTTCCCCGGTCTGGGTACTTCCATTCTCCTGCTTTAGGAGCGGGACAACTGCTTCTTCTACTACCGATAGCTCGGGTGGGAGGCACGAACCTATTGAAAGGCGAGCTTCTTATTGCATAATTGGTTCTGGCTCTGGACCGTATAAAGCTACAGGTCTTATACGACCTCCCCCGGCTATACGCGGGGAGTGAACTTGCGGAGCACTTCATGTCACTTGACTTCCAAATATGGGGTAAACTGTTCAAAGCAACAGGTTTTTCATCAGATGAGCAGTTCGTGGCGATTACCCACAAGTTTGAATGCGCTGCAGTTTCTTCACTATCAACAAGCGATGGGCTTTGACTAACCCCACGACATCACGAGGATGATGAAACGACCGAGAGCCATTTGTTCCATTTTTCTATGCCCGAAGCTTTTGCTATTTGGGACTCATAGACCTAACTCGTTCAAGAAGACTACTAGGCAGCCTTTTTGGCTTGGGGCTGGACACGAAGGGAATCTACGCATGTATGCTACACTTCCAAGTAATGCCGTGAGCCAGCGGCAATCTCAGTACCTCGAATACTTACCCC
Source organism: Xylaria sp. FL1042 (assembly GCA_022495085.1). Taxonomy (NCBI): domain Eukaryota; kingdom Fungi; phylum Ascomycota; class Sordariomycetes; order Xylariales; family Xylariaceae; genus Xylaria; species Xylaria sp. FL1042. The sequence goes on from MU380148.1 coordinate 302,460, forward strand.
TGACCCACGCGTAGTAGTGTTACTATTCTTTCACTCTCCTATCTCTGCCACTTGCCGATCCATTGTCAAATGCCACGAACACTGATAGATCCCGTAGGGGTCCCCTATCCTATACCGAAAGGATCGCCGTTCCTTGTGCAAGTGAACGCCCAATCAGGTCTTTCACGCATGTGAAAATCCCCGTATCACGAGTCACCACGTGAAGGCATTATGGGGTTGTCACGGGCCGGTCCGGTTGGGGGTTAATACGAGATCGACTACATATATGAATAGACGAAGCTCCCACTTCAGCCACCTTTCTTTGTCTAAATGAATTCAACACCAAAAACTCATGCGAAATCCGAAAACGTTCTATGATTGACGTTATGGGACGGTCTATAAGCCGAATCGTTCGAGGTCATCCCACGTACCCAAAGAGGGGTGATAGGACTGATACGACCATATATTTATGGTGCCCACCACAGAATTAGCGAGAATTAGCGAGTTGCGACGTGAAGCTTAAGACTTTAGACTATCTCGGTATGCTCGTCCGCCAGTCGCAGTCGAAGAGGACAATGGGGCCATGATCTCTACTCATAGGGCGGCCAGCAAAAACATCCCTCCAACATGACTATTAGGAGGACACTATCCAGTTCGTGAACGTTCTAGCCAACAGAAGCCGTCATTTCGTTAACTTCACTTATGCAGTTCTTTTTCGACCCCCTATCCCAAGGTTTTTGCCATTTAGCGGGTTTCTCGCCAACGGTAAGACCCAGCGATACCTACGATAGAATAACTACGGATCGAATTAGGCGAGCTGTCTTGTGAAAACATGTTTGCAAGCCATTGAAATACGGGCCTCGAAAACAGTTGGCAAGATTCATTAGATGTTATACTTTGCTGGGTGAGCAAGACTCTTAACAGCTTAAACCTTTGCCGGATATCCTGGGATGTCTACGAATGACTAGAACATTTCTGAAGATTTAGGGTCACCTCGATGAACTTTCATTACATACGAGTAGACGCACCATTCTCGATGAGCTTCCTAGCTAGGACTCGCCGGCCTTGGCTCTCCATCGCCATCTACTTACGTCTGCATCGCCTTTCTTTGAGATTCGGTGGTTTATCCAATAGCGCTTTTTACGCCTGACATATGACCTTGTACCAAGACGTCTCTCCATTCACCTCATTCAATCCCCTAAGCGTCTTGGTATAGAAGATTACGGCACATATCCCGACCTCCAAAGATTCATATGAACGAAGCAAGTTTGGCCAACAAAACCGCAAGTCGGCTGTTCTGCGGAGTGATACAGTATCACTCATAGGCGGGCTGCGTAACGGGGTTAAGTGCATACAACTGCATACGAATTAGTCACAAACGTACCGCTTTTTCTTCCGCTCCCACCGCTCGCCATTGATAATACTTGCTCCTACGAAAACCAAGCCGAAAGGTGGATACGTCAGAGGTAGAATGTGACTGATTTGGAGGGTGTAACGTAGCAAGATCTCATGATCTTGTGTATGGGACTTTTTTTTTCAACCTCATGTGGCCTTTTGTGCTTTCCGAATGAGGAAAGTATCATCGTGTTGGAGTTGGGGAAGTTTCCGACGAGAACCCATCTTACTTACACCGCATCGTCGAGGAGACCCTTGAGCTAGCCGTAAGCCTCTCCGCACTTCGTCGCCCCTCTTCGACCAATTACTCTCGAGAGCCGCAGCTCAAGCGATCGGGAACGCAATACAACCCTGTCACCTGCGTGCGCTGTCGCCATTGTAACGGAAAGACAGGTGCTATGACGAAGGTCAGCCATACATGCCGCTCAAATATTGGTTGGTGCCTCGTGGTGTCTTCATGATCATCGACGGAGTCATGAAACGCTAAGAACAAGGCCGTCATGAGAGACTTCCACGCGGGCAGAGGGTCCTTATGCCAAGCTGCTTCCCCAGATTTCTGCCCAGATCTCACCTTCAGAAGCCCGGTTCAGTGGCTTGGAGAAACCCACGAAGAGGCGGGGGTATGGTATGGGGTCTTGGGCCAAGACAAAGCTACCTGGGTTTGGTCTAGTTTCCCCTACGTCAGGCCAAGGACTGCGATGCTACAATGCGCCAAGTCGCCGAGAGCCTGGATATTACTCATTTATTTTGTTTGCGGTTTCCTAGCCGAAGGATTCACATTTCTAATTTGTATACATGTCTCGTGCTGCTAATGTTCAATATAGGAGGGTATTTCGCGAGCTTACGATCTGCTGTAGCACCGACATATAGAAAATGCGTCTATTTGCGTCACGCAAAGCAAAGCCAACGCCACCCATGCCACCCATGCCGACCGGGATCTCTAATCTAACAACCAACGTGCTTATCTGGATCATAGGTAGGGTTCAACCATCTCTTGCGATCTGAGACTGGATGAAGGTACTGTACAACAGAGGGATCTGAGACCAACCCGTGTCTGGTATTTGCTCCGCGTTGCCAGCTCATGGTTGTGGAACGAGACTGCAATTGACGCGGCCTGGAAGCTGTCAGTTCTGCTTGGACTGGCGATAAGACGAGGCGGGAAGCATTGCTCCCGGGACCTGCATTGTGGCGGCCACAAGTACCGAAAGTGTGACGAGCTATAACTCTGAGCCGGTTTTGTTTGCCCAATCGAAAGATGACTTACAGGCCAATCTTAAGCCTTGTTCCCTGCTTCCATGTACTGTACACGAGTATCTTGCGCATGATCCTTGCGTTGATATCTGAGTTGTCCTTGCTGCTGTATGTAAGCACAGGTAGGTATAGACAAGCCCCCTCCTTGTACTATTTTTTTGGCCGAACTACCTATGGAATAGCATCAAGCTACATATCCGAGCGCCATTGGTAGCACCAAGATCCACGAAATCTCCGAAATCTGAAGGCCGTGCGTGCCGTTGGCCATTTGTCCGGCGCCTCTATGCTTCGTTCGCCTCCTCTTAATTCCACATTCATTTCCGGATACAGAAAAGAAATATTACGACTATTATCCTCCCCAACCAGCCCGCATAAATCTATGGAGTGGTTTCTCCCAATTACACGCTTATATGCCCGACTTCCGCGACTTGGGGATATTCTGGCCCATTCCATCCCTGAGACCGTCTCAAATTCGCATGTGGGTAGACAGCGAGATGCTGTCAACAAAGCCTGTCACATGGAAACCACCAAATCATTCACGTCCAGTTCAACAGCTTGGCTCGGGTGTTATTCCTAGCTTCTGTGTAGATGTAATTCTCTTGGCCTACTCAATTTTCATGTTTGCTTAGTTGTTGTTGGGCGGAGGTAACTCCCGCGGGAGTCCAATCGTCTGCAGTACCACCGTTTTTACTCATGCCAATGGCGTCACGACAATCTAAAGGAGACATCACCATCTCCCCCCACGAACGGGATGCCCAGGCCCTAGCTTTTCTATACTACTATATGTCGGTGGCTATTATGATTTGCACAGTATTGTTTCCCACGAAGCCAAGTCGGCTCCAGTGCTGCACGTTGCCCCTCTCGTAGAAAATCATTCCACAATGTCTCTCATAAGATTCTAGACGGCTTCTTGAGTCCCATGACTTGGAATCCTGTCCTGCCATCTATATTCTAGGGTGTAGCAAGCGTTCGTGACCCTATTCTTGTCTGGGAAACCTTCCTTATTTGTCCTGGCCATCTGACCTGCATGCGGATATTACCAACGGCACTGTCATGTACGGTTTGACTTTAAGGTTCGTTACTCGAAGCTTGTCACTATAATAACCTATGCTTCGTTCCCGCTTATGTTCATCTCATCTCGACGTTATCCCTTATCCACTAGTTGTATATACAAGGTGGCCTGACAAACTCAGACCTCTCAACATAAGCTTCCTTTTCATTGTCCGGGTCTGCGCTCGTCGTCCACCATGGGGATCAAGGACGCCCTAACTGGAGCGTTTCTCTTCGGTGGTCTTGCCTTGGGAGCATCTACATTCTCTCCTGCCAGACCACCTGCGATACCGCTAGCTGTTAAGGCACCATACCTAAACACTTGGTTAAATGCCGGAAGTGATGGTGGCAATGGCGGTTACCTTGCTGGCGAATGGCCAGTTCTCTGGACGTGTGTTCCCCATTCCTGCCGCGGCAATCTAGGATAGATCTGATTTTTCTTCACACAGGCAACACATCACGGCCTGGACAGGTATGATTCGAGTTGATGGTGACACATACCAATGGATGGGTGCCGTACCAAACTCCCAAAATGTCGATCAGAGCGAATTCTCCTATACATCAACAAGAAGTACCTTTGTTATGAACGTTGGTGGCAAGGTAGAGATGAATATTACTTTTCTCTCACCAGTGACACCAAACGACCTGAAAAGGCAATCTCTGACTTTCTCGTACCTCGACGTGGATGTCCACTCTCTTGACGGCGCTAGTCACGACGTGCAGTTGTATGCTGACGTATCTGGTGGTGAGTGAGAGCTTGGCCTCCCCAGTCTATGCTTATACTTATCGTGCAATCTTAGAATGGGCGTCGGGTAACAATGCTAATGTTATCGAATGGGATTACGGAACGTCTGATGGGGTTGCATATCATTCATTCGGTCTACAAACCCAGACCGAAATCACAGAGACGGGTGAGCTGCCGAACTGGGGCACTTACTACTGGTCAACTGGTGACTCGGACAGTGTAAGTTATATGAAGCCCACTCTCCGCCGTGACTTAGTGTAAATTGTCTTGTGCCAAATAAATGCTAATTTATCTTGTAGCTCACTTACCAAAGTGGTTCTGATGTTGATGTGAGAGGTGCATTCAAGGACAGCGGCGTTCTACCAAACACCAAAGACACAAACTTCAGGGCTATAAACAGCAACTGGTGAGACGAGACGATGCCCGCTTTCAATATTATATCCCAAGCTAATTGGTTTCAAAGGCCCGTCTTCGGATTTGCAAAGGATCTTGGGTCCGTTGGAGGGGACTCAGTCAGCACATTGTTCACTATCGGCATCACCCAGGACAATGCTATTGAGTTGTTAGGAGCAGGCACCGACCTCACAACTTACCCATCTTTGTGGACTAGCTACTTTGACTCTGATCTTGCTGCTGTAAGAGATTATGAGGGGTCCTTTCTATGATTGATCACCATTGCTAACGAAACACCTTAGGTGACCTTCTTCTTTAACGACTATAGTACAGCTGCTGACCTAGCCACTGACCTTGATAATAAGGTGGCGTCAGATTCCATCACTGCTGGTGGCCAAGACTACTTGACCATTACCAGCCTCAGCGTCCGACAGACATTTGGTGCTTTGCAATTCACTGGAACTGACTCAGACCCCTTAGTCTTCCTCAAGGAAATCAGCTCCAATAGCGATATCCAGACAGTGGATGTCATCTTCCCTGCGATACCCCTGATCCTGTACACAAACCCCAACCTACTCAACTATCTCCTAAAGCCTCTGTTCCTCAACCAAGAGAACGGACACTACCCTAACACAAACGCCATTCACGATCTTGGCACCTTTCCACTAGCTAAAGGATATCCTGATGGCACGGACGAGCCGCAGCCTCTAGAAGAGTGTGGCAACATGATCATCATGGTTCTCGCCTATGCGCAGCGAACTAATGATGTTGACTATCTCAATCAGCACTATGAAATCCTGCAGAAATGGGCCGGTTACCTTATTGACGAGTCCTTGATCCCAGCGGATCAAATCTCGACGGATGACTTTGCGGGCTCCTTAGCCAACCAGACCAACTTGGCCATCAAGGGCATCATCGGACTGCGCGCCATGGCCGAAATCTCGAACTTGACGGACCACACCGATGATGCCGCTAGCTACCTGAGCACAGCGAACTCGTACATCGACCAGTGGCAGACCCTCGGCATCAACAGCGCCGCGGACCCTCCCCACACAACCCTGTCTTACGGAGACGAGGACTCCCACGGCCTGCTATACAACCTGTACGCCAACTCGCTGCTGGGCTTCACCGACTTCGTCCCCCAGTCCGTCTACGACATGCAGAGCGCCTTCTACCCTACCGTGGCCCTCGAGTACTGCGTACCCCTGGACACTCGCCACACCTACTCCAAGACCGACTGGCAGCTGTGGGCCGCGGCCATCGCCTCCGAGGACACCCGGAACGCCTTCATCTCGCGCATCGCCGACTGGATCAACGTCACGCCTACGAACAGGGCGTTCGGCGATCTCTGGGACTGCGTCACGGGCGACTACCCGTCCGGTGTAACATTCGTGGCACGGCCCGTCGTAGGTGGTCACTTCGCGCTGTTGGCGTTGCCATGATCATGTTGGATTTCATCTCTCGGTTTTTCTCTCTTCTAGGAGCGAATTCTTACGCTACCTGGGCTTATTCGATTGGGTCTTTTCATGATGCCCCAGTCCCTACATCGAAGACCACTTGCCCTCGGTGCCTCAGCGCTACCATTGGGTCTTCGCGCGACTCATTGTGTCCGTTCGTTCCCGCCTACAAGTCCTCGGCTACCCATTTTACGGCCCGAGAGCTTTATTATGAGCTCCTCACATGCCCACACGACATGGTGTAGCTATTTGTCTCGTGTCATCTACTCACAAAGCTACATTTCACCATCTCATGACTATCATGACTATATAGCTATCACCGTCATCACCGTGTCACATTTGTATCTTCCACAGTGGCACTGGTTGATATATCATCATACACCGTTCAGGAACCCAAACAAGCGACACAATCACACCAAATCTGATTATGAAACACGGGGTATCTTATGTAGGCAATGCGATCTACACAAGTACCTATAGTTCATTACCTCACTCTTCGTATTTTCAAAGGTAGCAGAGCGTGTCGGTTGAGTTCATGAATTTGCATAAGCGGCAACGGAGATAGACCGTCATCTAGCAGGGTGTTTCTGCACGCGAGAGGAATAGGAATAAGTAAATGATCATTTCGATCCAGCATGGAACATCATGTACAAGGGGGGGCAGCTTTGTTTTTCATATAACGAGATACCATGAAGACCCAATAAATACTTTGGCTAACAAAATAATACAAATGTGCATTCTCAAGAGTGGACAACACGTTCTCAAAAGCAATGTTTCCTCTTGTTGAGCTGTCATTGATGTTTTACTACATGTCAATCGGTAATATTGCTCAAGTAAGTATCCCAACTCTACGAAGAGTTGGCCGCACTTTTGAGTTCAGTCTCGCTTTAACGACATGCTCTTTCACTCTCTTCTCCCTCCTCGATCCTTGTTGGATAAAGAGCACGTGGACACACCTAGATACATATCTTCTCCCATAAAGCCAGTCCATAACACATCAAATTGCCAAGTCTCAGTAATTAGACTATAATTGCCAAAGTAGAATGAATCTCGAGTTATATAGATATTACTTACAGCTTAGGAAAACTTACGCCAATAACCCCGAATCCATCAAGAGACTATATATACCCGCGAGCGGCTATGCACTTAGCATCCCAATCAGAGACCTTTGCTTGATGTAGGTAGGCGCAAGGTATCTCTATTTCTATAATTATGAATTCATCGTGCATTGGCTTTCTCGTCACACCTTGACTTCGTTCTCACATGCCTTGCATACACATGGACATAATCCTCCTGTGCCCCTTCAAAGCTTACTTTTTCTCGTTTCAGCAGCAACAGCAGCACCACCACATACACACACACACACACACACACACACACACACACATACACACATACATACACATATGTACGCTGGCATAACGATCCGCGACCATACCATGTCCTTACATATAATATTCTTACAAATCTAGTCCTCATACACTGCATTCTAACTTAGTAGTGACACATGTACCTCAGCCATCCTCACCCCCACGCCCTCTCCAACACTCTCTCCAACTAGGGAAGAAAGAAAAAAATAATAATAAGGGAGATCGAAACACAGCCAATTTATATAGACAAAAGCGTCAGTCTATTCCGGTCGGATCTCAATTCAACTAATCCACAAGCTCAAAAGCACCACTAACACCTTCAAACTCGGTAATCGTGCCCCCCAAGCTCTTAGAATTCCCAAAATACCGAATGCGATACGTCCCGGCTTCAGCCCACGGATCCACCGTCTCCCACGTAATAGCAACCTCGCTGGTCCCCAGCAGCTCGCTGACGCGGCGCCAGCGGAAGACGAGGTGCCAATCGCCATCATCCCGGACGGCCTGCCATTGTTGCGGCGAAGCAGCAGCAGCAGAGCCAGAGTCGGAGACGAGTTTCTCGACGACGGCGTAGCTCCCCTCGAGCCGTAGGTCGTTCCTCGGGTTCGCGCCGACGAACGTGACGGTGATGGGCTCGCCTATCTGATACGGGCTGCCATCGACATCCTGGACGACGTCACCGAAGTCTTTGAAGAATGGCGGCGCGTCCCGTATCACCGAGGGGATGAAGCTGAGGCTCCGGTTGGTGTTGTTTGGGGGCTCTGGGCCCCGTGGTGGCTGGATGGTGGATGCCGAGCCGAGGGAGGAGAGCCAGGATAGTGTTACGTTGATGTATGCTGATAAAGTATGCGGCCCGTAGAGTGTGCTGGCTCCCTCGTAGCGCTGGATGCTATTATATGAATCATATGTTAGTGTTGGAGTAGGTTATTGGTTTGCATCACTCGTATGTGCAAAGGTAAATTGAAGGTAAAGCGTAATGGAACCCCAGGAGGATATTACACGAATCGCATCTAATGCGATATATATCCGCTGGACAGCTATAGATAGCATAAAGGTTAGCTCACCTGTATTCTTCCTCCGTAGCGATATAGTGCGTATAGCTATTCGCAGGCCCACCGAGCACGACAACAGGCGCATCAGCGCCGCCCTCCTCACTAGCGAACTGCGCCTCAGCCTCCCTCGCCACGGCGTTCTTCCACCGGCGACCGGACATAGTCGTGGCCTCGCCGGGGCTGACGATGATGACGAGCTGTCCCACGCGGAAGGCTTGCACGTCGACGATGTTCGGCGTCCACTCGTACGGCGTCGAGACCTCGCCCACGTCAAGCAGGATAGGTTTCGCGCCATGGCACGCGACCTGCTCCTTCGCGGGCGCCTTCAATATGCCCGAGACGACCTGCCACACGGGCGACGTCGTATTGGGACCCCCGTCGTGCTGCGTGAAGTCGAAGGCCCCGGGACCGTCCGACGTCCCCGCGGCGAAGGAGTAGCCCAGGGCCGCAGGACAGGTCGAGACCTCGGTGCCGTTCGGCAGCGAGAACTGGAAGTTGGACATGTTGTGGAAGGTATGGAACGACTTGACCCATTTCCCGCGGATGGGGTTGGGCGCGAGGTTCAGGTCGTCGTATAACTTCCTCGCGGGCTCGAATTGACGCTTGCCGATCTCGAAGCACGAGGACGTCCCCTCGTCGTTGGCCCTGAAGAACGGGCCGCGGGCATGGCATTTCTGGGATCGGCCGTCGCTGCATGTGCTGTTCTCGAAGCTGCACATCTGCCCCGTGCCATCCTCGCACCAGGCTCCCAGGACATTCGGGCTCGTGTCGCCGACGTTGGCCTGCGAAAAGCCGGCCACGAAGTCCTCGGCAGCCGTCTCGTCGCCGGCCACGCTCTTCTCGAACAAGTACGCAGCCACGCCCTTGTTGTCGCCGGAGATGAGGGTGTTGTTGCCAAGCACCGAGGTGCCATGGGTAGGAAACCACGTTAAGACGCCGATGTTCTTCCCATCGGACGACCTCTGAAACTTAAGCAATGTCAGATCCTTTTCTACGGACCCGTCGTCTTCGGAGCTGATATTGTACTGCGCGCGTTCCTCTTCCGGGTTCGCGAGGTAGGCAAATAAGCTTCGGTTGATGTTGGCGCCGAAGACCTTGGTTGAGCCAACGCTCAGATGACCCGGAGCTAGACTTTCATGAGCCCTCTTGATGGATAATAGGGCGCCGTCTACGATGGCCCTGTAACTCTGTTTGTCGAAACCTTTGCTCGTGATCTGGGGCAGCAGATAGTTTAACCAGGCCGCGGGCCCCGAATGCGAGTGAGTACCGGTCACGGCTAGATTATGCTGGCCGTAGCTCGCGTAATCGGGACCCAGCGCCTGAAGTCCGGATAAGATGCCGTACCGGACCGCTGTGTCGCCAGACTGAGTATCGAGAACAAGGTAGATGAACCTGTCGGAAGGACTTGAGGGGTCTGCAACGATGAAGGCTCGTGAGTACAATCGTTGCCTTAGACCTGTCCCGATCTGGTCTGGGTCGGCATAGCCCATCAAGTTGATCTCTACGCAGGGGCTGGAGAGCGTACGTCAGCTGACTGAAAGAGTCTACATAGAATGCGTTAAGGTCAATAACATACCCGGTGATATCAGCCTTCCCTACACCCAAAAGATACTCATCCCCTTCAGCTCTAAATGGGACACCCCATCCTTGTTCCGGTGGCCGATGGCCCAGCCACGGCGTCAGCCTATTTCTCAGGCTTTGCGGTGTGGCCACGGCCAAGAAGAGCAACGTCGACACGAAAAGTACAGTAGACAGGAAGACGGTAAGTCTAGTCGGGTTCTTCTTCCGTAGATCCGGGAGTGGCGGCGAAGGACCAGCCTTCTTCTCGTGATCAATATCTGCCATGGCGTGTCTCAAATAGCCTCTCGCATTACCGGTCTGGGAAAAGAATGTCGATTATGCGGTATCTCTCTGAGAGCTCTATCGACTAGAACGTAGTCAAAAGGTCTATTTTATATTCGGCGGGCACGGAAACGACGGGTCTATAAATCAACAATACTGATCGCGCTTGGACGAGCAGACGATACCCGAGGTAAAAGGTATAGTACAATTATAGAATGTTGCTTGCAGATGAACGCCTACCGAAGGACCTGCCTATAACTCCAAGATTGACATGTTGTGTGGTTACTCTACTGTATCACGAGGCCATTGGTTATGACACCTTCATAGATACATACAAGACATGAAGTTCTATGGTAGGGAAGCACTAATACAGAAGCGGGTGACGCACCTTGCGTCACCGGCCACTTGGTAGGGCTCCGATTGAGACCCACCCATGAACGGCACCCCTACGGTATGCCGGTGCAGGTGATTAATCCCCCTGTACATTAGCGATAACGATAAGGAAATTTGGGGCCGGATTGCAACGGCAACTTTCCACGCGCGCTCAAGCTGGCCTGCCCATGACAGCCTACGAAATACCAACGTCAACAGCAACGAGATCCAGCACCGAATTACGCCAAACAGAAAAGAACAGCCATCGTATACCCCGATAGAGGACACACACAAAAAGAGATAGGAGAAGAGATTCAATTCGTCTGCAAATTTTCACAATATGGCATCTTCGATCCACACCACGGTGCACGAGTCCTTACCATGTAAGCCCGCCAGCCAACCTCCATCCTTCACGAATACCTCCCACCTCGTCAAACTCTCAAAGAACACAGCACACCCCTCTAACTAACAATACCAACCGCTCAACTCCTCAACCGCCCATTCTCTTAAAAAAAAAGAAGAAAAAAAAGAAACTAACCCCCCTGAACCAGACATCGACAAAGAACCAACAAAAGCAGACCGCGAAGCAGCCGAATCCCTAATAAAAGCCGAACTCTCCTCTTCCTCCTCCTCCTCCACCTCCTCCCCCCCAACAACCTCCCCCCCCTCATATGCCCCCCCAAACTTCACCCCCCTAATCCTCACAGAACTAGACCGCATCTCAAAAAAGGAACCCCTAAACGCAATCGACCTATCCCGCTACGAAGCCCAAGAACCACCCACATCCCAATCCCAATCCCAATCCCAAACCCCATCAACCCTCCTCCCCCTCCTCTCCCGCGCCTACACATCCCACACCTACCTCGAGGGCCGCCAGACGCACCTCCACCTCCTCGACGCCTACGGCAAGAACGCCTGGCTCGTGTCCAACTGGCAGTCCGAGGCCGACCTCGCCGCCCTCGAGCGCGAGCTCGCGGCTACCAGGAAGGAGATCGACGTCGTCAATATCCAGCGTCGGCGGCTGCAGGACGACATCGGCGAGGAGCTCAGGGGTCTCGAGGACGCCTGGAAGAAGGGCGTCGGCCGCGTCTTGGAGACCGAGATTGCCACCGAGGCCCTGAGGCAGCAGGTTCTGGAGAAACAGCGCAGGGGCGCGTGAGCAGGCCAGTCCTGATGCCCTGTATATATCGAATCGATTGGAAGACGCTTATGAGGATTTAAAAGCAACATCATCTCACGCTTGTGCTGAGCAGCCCAGCCAAGGTTTAGTTATGGCGTTAGGGATAATCATGATACCAATTTCACGTTGATTCTTTGGATAGACTGGTTTCTAAGCATATGTATAAATGATATGTGTGAGTCGTGTAGCGGTATCAATGCTTAAAGCTCCAAAAAAAAAAGAGCCTGTTCAATACTGAAAAAGAGGGTAATACCACAGAACGCCACCTAAACCTCAGAAAGGCATTGTCTTGTCCTAGTGTGACCATTGCCAGCCGCCCCGGATCCCCAATCTTGATCCAACCTCACGTCTAAAAAAAAGTAGGTAGGGAAACATAGTCTAAGATGCGTGAAGGGGATCAACATCCTCCACGCCAGATACCACTCCAACATACCTCGTTCTCCGCATGATCCCTTCAACAGGGCCCAGCAGCCTGGCAAACGCACTCTTGCCCAGTGTGGCTACCTTGATCTCTGTAGAGCTAACGACACTCGCGGCTCGTGGCGCATCGTTCAAGAGCGCGAGCTCGCCAAAGAAGTCGCCCTTCTGGTAATGCTTGACCGACTCTGACTGATTGTCTATGAATGCGTCGGCCTCTCCGCTCTCAACAAGGTAGAATGACTGCCCTATATCACCCTGCTTGATGATGACGGTTCCAGCAGGGTATTTCTGAGTCTCTAGAGCATCCGCAATCTTTGACCTTTCGTACGGGGTGAGTGTGGCAAGAAGAGGGACTTCCTCCAGAAACTTCTCATACAGACGCCTACGGGCAAATGTCGACTCCATGAGGATTCGGCGGAATGTTACACGATCGAGAGCCCACAGCGTGCATGATGGCTCGGCGGAGATGACAGTTGCTGCTCGGGGTGCGTTGTACATGAGGGCCAGCTCGCCGAAGGAGCCTCCAGCTTGAACGCTGGCAACCTTTCTGCCCAGACCATCCAGTCCCGGCTGTAAAGCTCCACTATCATTGACCCAAATGTCGAAAGACCCTTTCTCTACCACATAAAAATAATCACCCGCGTCCCCTTGCGTGACAACCTAAGTATCATATAACCGTCAATGATGGTTGACAGAGATGCGTAATAAGAAGTCGTATCTTACCTTGATATCTTTGGCAGGAATAAGTTTTTCCTGCAAGGCACCAAGAATCTGAGCGGTTTGTTCATCATCAAGATGACTAAATAAGAAGTTTCCCTCTATAGCTCTCTGTAGTCTCTCGAGCTGTTCTGCTGGTTTTGGATACGAGGGCGGAGACCAATTGTCATTGATATCGGCCACCGGCTTCAATGACTCTGCCGAGACGGATGTGCGTCGACCAAAGTTATATTGTGCTGGATAACTATCTGGGTTCGGAGGAGTTCTCACAGACGACGGTGGTCCATCTGAAGAAGCGTCACCGGAAAAGGGGGAACGGAATGTACCGTTCGCACCGAAGGAGCCAGTCGTGGGTGATGTAACTGCATCATTCTCATCCTCCTCCACAACGTTCAACAATTGTCCAGATGATGTTGTCTGGAGCTTGGGTCCATCTGTGCCAAACGGGTTCGAATTCGCCGCGAAGGGGCTCGTAAAAGTTGTCCCAGACATAGCGACTGAATGATTTGATTGTGACGCAGTGTGTACTCGGTAAGCAATCCGTTCTTCAGCAAGACGTCGGAGGAAGTAATCGGCGCAGAATTGAATAATATCGAAGGGCTTTCTGAGGCGAATTAAGGTATCGAGATGTTCTATTTCTTTCTTGTAAGTACTGGGCAGATCCATAGTGCTTAAAACTATTGAACAGGAACTACGAAGAGTTGATGAAGACCCGAGTCACTACTCGATGTGTTGTTGGAGCCAGGAGTTGAATATGCAAGACAGTGGAGAGACGCTGTTGGAGAAGACGATAGGAGTGGCTAAGAGGGTCCAGCTGAAGCAGAAGGGCAGACAGCGAAAGTGTTCTGAAAAAGGAATCTAACGTACCTAGACCCAGGCAAGCAAGGCTGCAATGCTATGCACAGGCAACCCTCGCTGGTAATAATAACTTGCTCCACTCGAGTTAGCTAAAGGCGCGGTACCAAGAATTCGAATCAATGGCATAAGAATTAACGCGATATCAAAGAGGTACCTAGAGAGGAGGCGCCCTGGCGGCAAGGCAAGGCTTAGACCAGACTGAGCTTGCAGCAGAGAGGCGCAATGAGAGCTTGGCCGCAGGCTACCAATGAAGAACAAGAAAGATAAAAATGGCAACGAATGAGCAAGAGAAGGGAACTGGGCGAGAGGTAAGATAAAGTAATGCTAGCTGGATAGCCGAATAAAGGAATATGAAAGCTGGTTTTGGTATACAAGGACAAGCAGGCGGGGGAGGTGGAACAGGCGCCAAAAGCATAAAAACAAATACAGAGAAAATGCCGTGCTATGCTATGCTATGCTGTGCTGTGTTGAGATGCGTGCTATGCCGTGCTTACTTTGTCGTAATTAGAGAGCTTCCCTACTCGGACTGCAACGAGAGAGGGGGGAGCTAGGATCTCAAAGTTCCACGCAAAGAGGGTCCTAGCTTTAGGTAGGTACAGAGTCGTGTCGTGGTCGCAGGGCAAGACAAAAGCTATTCCATGCAGCTCGAAGGATCGTGGCTGCAGAAAAGGTGCAAAGCTGATGTGACGGGTGGAAGGAATTGATCAAATGCTGGCTGGGAGGGCCAGAGGGGACAAGTGGTAGTGGTAGTGGTAGTGGTAACAGTATAAGATAAATAAGAGAGGAGGGAGGGGGGAAACTCATGTGGGTAAGGTTTACGATATGTACCTACGGGACACTACGGAGGTACCGCAATTAGTATCGCTTTCACTACGGTAGTGTACATAGATGTACCAAGACGCAATGGCGATTGATTTGTGGAGCGAGTGAACAAGACTGGGTAAGTAAATATGTAACAGAAATATAAAACAGAGATGGAATGAAAGAAGCACTTTCCCTTCTTACAAATGCTTTTGGGGGAGGTCTTGCAACCAATTGGAGCACTGTAGATCGATAGTGGCCTGCCTACCTACTACTTTGAGATGACAGTGCCGTGGCAAAGGGTGACGACGGGAACGACAAGACAGAAGGGCTATTGCATGGGAAAGTCGCTGAAGAAGGAGGGGTGTTGTCGCTATCGGCCTGGTCACTGCGTCTTGAGACAGCCGCGCTATTGGATGGTATATTGGAGAAGAGGCGGCACTAGCCAAGCTAGGCAGTGGGGGCTGATTAAGCGTCAGTTTCCCCAGCAGAGTCCCCGGCTCCGACGCCCGTTTCCAAGCTTCTTCGCGCCTTCCAGAAGGACGCACGGTTCAGATGGTTGTCTGAGTCAACCTGCAGCTACCCCGCCAGGCGGGTTTTCTTTGATTGACTACATAGCTGGGTACGCTACAGCACACTGCTAACTACCTAGACCTACTATTAGTAAGTAGGTAGGCACCCCCTCAGACTGCTCCTCCTTACCTAGGTATAATTACTAGAAATTGTCCGAAACAACCTAAAACTCACTACCTAGAGGCGGCTACTTGTTAAGTATCGTACATAGGTAGCCCCTAAAACATGATCGTTTGTTCGATTTGCTTTATATCTATCTTCTATGACCTCTCCTTTCTTTCTTTGTTTGTGTTTCCCCTGTTTGCCTGTCAAAGACTACCAAGGAACACGTAGCTTAGTATGATGGCATGCTGTAACACCCTACCCTACCTAACACTACTCAGTAATTCTATTCCTACCCCCTACTCCAAGGTCCAAGGTGAAAGATGACTGCGCTGGTGCCTGCAGTGTGTCATGATCGACAAGCTTCTTTGCCTGTTCTAGAAGCTTTTGCCCGAGCTGTATTGTCGACAGGGGATGCCGGCAGCTCTCTCGCCCATTTAGAATCGACCCGGGTTGGCCCACCTGGTCAATGCTCTCTCTCTTCCCTATCGCCATGTAGGTGGTATTATGTGATAGGTACTCCAAGCACTGTCCAAGGTACCGTTGATAAAGTGGGTGATCAACAACACCAATAAGTCTGGAACCGTTTGCTTGTCAATTTTCGTCTTGTCTGGCTCGTCTGTTGGTTCCAAATCCGCATGGGATCACACGTATCCCATCTCCTCATTGACTGTGGTCGCATTAGGGCACACCTCATCCGGAGCTTTACTACCCAGTCGGGTTTGTACGTCATCAGTAATGCTGTCATCCTTATCTGACTCAAAGCTATACTTACACTAGACGACAACATCGAAGATCTCGCTACGCGGTATTCATACATAATATCTAATTAGTCGTCCATGCCATAGTGGCAAGCTACATGTAGAAGAATGGATATGGGAGAGTCGTTGAAGGGGAGGCTACCGATGCGCTCTCCGAGACGAAGATTCATACCACGACGCATCAGATGACCAATCTCTAGAACATGATGCTATTGATAAGGTCGTGGAAGCGAAATTGGAAGACGCTGATGAATCAGACCATTTGATAAACGAGGACTGAAGAGTGGGACGGTTGGACGGTTACTCCAATCAATAAGGGGTGAATCTGATGTAGATTCGCCACATATACTCGCTGCTTTTTTTCTGTCATATTATGTTATTATCATGATCATTTCGTGTTGAATTCATTATCGTACCACGTGTTAACATTCCGCGCTACAATATTCATTGATATGCCCACTTATGACAGAATTTGCCGGCAGAGCGCTCGAAAGAATCTGCCCTAGGCATATCATTAGTTGGCTTACCCATTGCCTACTCTATCAAGGCTTGATGCTGCGATATTTATTACTACCACTATTCATATTCAACCAACGCAGACGGGTTCACTACCGATCTGACTAAGCTAACCTAGGTGATCTTATATACATATAGAGATTCAGCTCCAATACTTCTCGCTTCTATGTCTGGTTGATGTTACTCAAAAAACTAAGCCTGAACCACCATTGGCTGGGCTGTCCCGTCACACGTAAGATCGTCCGCACTACTACTTAGGCGTACGCTTTAAGGCATCTGAGGACATTTATGAATCTATCTAGGTAATGTAGAGCGAGGCCATTATAAGGCTTCGTCAAATCATGTATCACTCGAACGGGTCGCGTGCGTGTATTTCTATCTAGTTCTATGGTCCATAGCGTGTCATTGCTGCTATACTTTAGAATGAAAAACTGAACCCCCTGAGTCTTTTTATCTATACGATGTAAGCGTAGTTAAATTTTCCCACCATCCAACACGTCAACAACTTCTTCAAACACAGCAGTAGTATTCAAGGCCGCGACAGTCCTATCTTCTCCTCCTTCAGGCGCTGTTCCTCCTCAAGTATCTCCCTCTCTCTCTGGGCAGCCTCGCCTACCCCCTTAACACCCTTCTTCCGCTGACGCTCCTCGTAGAGGTCCCGGCTCTTCAAGATGCGTTGTACTATGGACCCAGCATTGACGTCCTGGAACCTGTGGACTGATATTTCTCGGAAGATACCCATCTCCTTGGGCGCCGTGTAAGGGTCGTACGACAGTGGTATGAAGGCAGTTGGACCATGGTAGATAGCGTCAGGCGTGCCCCAGGGTAATGTCGTGAGATACGACTTCGTAGGGGTGAACGGGGCACCGAAGATGACCGCGTTGACATACTACGAGAAAATTTTAGTATGACAGATCTCGGGTCATGCAAGCTGGAAGTAAGGGGGTCGTAATACTTACGCGACACTGAAGGACGCAAAGTCCGCGCTCGTAGATGTTCATTATGGGGTAATTGATCCCCTTCCAATGGTTGATGACTCGATCATCATGCACACCGGCCACCACGAACACGGGCCCATAGTCCTCGCCCTTCCCCTTACGCTCGTCAACGGCCTGTTTGTCGTACCACCCCTCTTTTCTCGCTAGCTCTTCTTCCGCCAAAACAACCTGGTGTAAGAACTCGATGTGGCCGCTAGAGAAGAGATCGAAACCCCCATCAACGTACACAACCCTCTGACCCGGCTTGGGTCCCTTCCCTTTAAGCAGTTGGCGGAAAGTACCCGTCTCTTCCCTCGTATCCTCAGCCTTGGCAGCATCAGAAGCAGTCCAGAAGAACACATCGACACCTGGATTCTTTCCGCTCTCATCGGTAGCATATTGGCAGATTCTTGACATCATGGCTTCTCCCTCCGCTTTCCTCTCCGCCTCGGCACCGTGACCTTCCTCCCCAGTAAGTGCCTTCTCCAAAGACGAGATGAAGTGTGTCCTGGTGCATAGTAGCATGCGACCCACGAGGTCTGTGGTGGAAATGCTCGGCGTCCGCTTGACGACCTTGAAGCGGCCGGCCTGCTTCACAAAGCGGTAGCAATCCTCGCCGTTGCTGTCCGACGTGATGTCGTCACCGTGGACGACGTACCTACAGTGATATCGGCCAATGAACGGGAGTTCCGTCACGTATGGCGCGTCTGGCACGGATTTCGTGACCCAACGGCAGGCATCTACTGCAGTAAGACTTGTGGCGATATTAGTGCGTTAATCGGTGTAAACGGTGTATTAGATGGTATGAAATGAAGCATTAAGTCAAGTCAAGTCATCTCTTTTTCATACCGTTCGTCTAGGTTCATGACCGTCGGGCCCTTGTTGCTCAATATATCCTCGTCTGAGTGCACACCGACATATAGCTCGGTGCCGAGTTGTCTCGCCTGCAACATGGCACCGGCATGGCCGTGGTGGAAGAAGTCCCAACATCCATCTAGCCAGATTCGCTCATCGTAGAGCTCTGGTTCTTCTCCGCTCATCTTTACAGATAGGAGTAATTTGCACAAGAAGATGGTCGAAATATCTCCTTAAAGTCGGATTAGTTTTAAACGAGACACGGTAGTAGAACTGAGTGAAAGGAATAGTAAGGTACAACAAATGCCCCTTATTGTCCTTACTCGTTAGGCACTTGGTTATACCAAGCTCTTGGTAGCTAGATCGGAGCTAGCTCTCTCTGCTGTCGTTGGTTCAAGTCTTCAGGTAGCTTAGGTCGGTATGTAGCTTGCCGGAGTTGCCCCTCACACCCCTCATGCCCCTCTTCCCAATCATTACTTCCTTACATGGTACCTACCTCCTACTGTAGGGCAGGTACGGGGGAGTGCCTATATTACCCCTCCCAGTGGATTCCCTGTCAATTAGTCTCCCATTACTACTACAACATCAATACCACTTTTGAACCCAACATTTGGTGAGAGCTGCCGCCTTCGCTTCCAGTATTGCCTTTTGGTTTCCCACTGCGGTACAAGACTCAGAATGTGAATATCTCCCGCTTGCACGTTTTTTTTGAAAGAAATCATCTGCTACGCCTGGGTTGAAGAATTCCCTCGCCTCGCCGCCATTGAAGTCAAAGCTACGGCTGAGAGACAGAACAACCTGCTTACGCCTATACCTACCCATTAATACAGAAAAATGGAAGAAATCCGACCGTAAGAAGAATCTCGCGCGCGCGTACAGCTTGAGCATCCGGCTCGCTGCCTCCTACTACTCCACAGAGAAGAATACACAGACCCCTTTTATTCATCAGATTTATCATGATTTCGTCGACGATGCGACATTTGAGATTACTTGATTAAAGCCACGGTTGAACAGACGAATAGCCAACAATCTACGTACGTTACCGGTTGAACCCATGGATTGCTGGGGCCGAGTGAACGAGGGTCGGGTGAGGGTTCGTTCTGGCCGGTGGGCTATTGTGAGAGAATATAGAAGATTTCGGTCGATTGATGAGAGAAAAGAGAATTCTCATGGCATTGAGAGAAAAGGTCTGGTGTTTTCACCTTCGCGGTGCTCGGCGGTGGGGAGATTTGGCCGTGTGTAGGGCAGGTACGGGGGAGTGCCTATATTACCCCTCCCAGTGGATTCCCTGTCAATTAGTCTCCCATTACTTCAACAACATCAATACCACTTTTGAACCCAACACTACCACTTATAAGTACTTAGATACAGTACATGCATTTGCACGTGGTTGACCCCCGCCATTAATACATCTGTCGGCCGGCGTCTACCGTCGGATATTTATATCTCAAGAATCTACGGAGCACTCCTAGATGGAACATATCTAGTATTCTGTATTTAGCACTTGAAAGGTTTATATAAGATCTCTATTCACCTCAGCGCCTCTATACTCGTTAATTCCATCCCGTCTTAAACACCTTACAAACCACAATGCCAGGCGGACTCACGCCATCCCAGCTCGCAGCCTTCGAGCGCGACGGCTACCTCGTGATCCCCAATGCCCTGCCCCCAACAACCGTAGAAGCGCTCCTCGCCGAGACACACACGCTCCTCGAAGACTTCTCCCTCGCCGACCACCCCATGACCAAGTTCAGCACAGGCGAGAAGTCAGAGCACGTAGGCGACGACTACTTCCTGACCTCGGGCGACAAGATCCGGTTCTTCTTCGAAGAAGACGCCTTCTCGCCCACGACGGGGGAGCTCCTGAAGCCCAAATCCCGCGCCATCAACAAGATCGGCCACTACCTGCACGCGCTGTCCCCGCCCTTCGCGGCCCTGCTCGACCCGGCGCTGAACCCGGACCTCCTCGGCGCGGGCGCCAGCGACGGCAGCGTGGCGGCGGGGCGCAAGGAGTCTCAACCCGCCGCCGTCGCGCGCGCCCTCGGCTTCGCGGACCCGCGCTGTCTGCAGTCCATGGTCATCTGCAAGCAGCCCGAGATCGGCGGCGCCGTGCCGCCGCACCAGGACTCGACTTTCTTGTACACGGACCCGCCCAGCGCCGTGGGCTTCTGGTACGCGCTCGAGGACGCCACCGCCGAGAACGGGTGTCTGAGTTTCCTCCCGGGGAGTCATCGGTGGGCGCCCGTGCGGCAGCGCTTCGTGCGTGCCGCGGGTGGGAAGCCCGGGACCGAGTTCATGGATAATGCGGGCCCGCAGTTCCCTGTGGGTGAGGAGTATGGGGAGGACGGGAAGGAGGACGGGGAGTATGTGATGGGGGAGGTCAAGGCTGGGTCGCTTGTTCTCATCCATGGGAACCTGTTACATAAGAGCGAGAGGAACACGAGCCAGAAGGGTCGCATCATATATACGTTCCATGTTATTGAGGGGGAAGGCACGACGTATGATGAGCGGAATTGGCTACAACCGCCCGCTGAGGGGTTTACGAAGTTATATAGAGACTGATACTCCCCCCGCAAAGGCCAAGAAGTCGAAAGGCTGAAGTGGAGGAAAGTCTACTTGCTGTATTAGTAGGGTTGTGTCTAGTATGCAAGGTGGAAATAGGGAAGTAGGAGTATAGCGATAGATGATTGATATCATTCAGGTTAAATAATTAAAACAATTTGTCACGTCCCGTTTTATTGGAGATATTCTCCTTGCAGAGGACATCATAAGTAGACACTTTAAATGAAGACGTGATTATCTCTGATCGCAATGAAACCTGTTATTCATGGCTGTAAACGGCGATAATATGAAAACAAATAGATCTTCCATCAACCTTGGTAGCTGAATGAAAAGCTTGTAACACAGACGAAGAGAATGTCAATCACAAGGCACATGAAAGTAGTCAGGCATTGGCGCTCTTTTTTTTTTGGTTCTTTTCCTCCTTCGCTATGAGTTCGTTCATAGGCTATCTGTCCAGCTAATTTTAGTTGCGATCGAGAGCTTGCGGAAAGCTAGCTGCTCATCCTCCTCGATGGCAGGTCGTAGAGCATGGTGGGATATAGATTATCGTCCAAAAGAGGAAGTGGAAGCGTGTTTTTTTTCCGTCCTCGTCTTCGTCGCGGTGGTCCTATTTCTTCTGTTGATTGTTTGTTTGTTTCCTTTTTCCTTGCGTGCGAGGTGCCCCGACATCCTGAGAAGACACATCTAGCAGTATTATGCACATGGCCATGAAAAATATTATAAATACACGCAAATAAGCGGAGTGGCAGTCATTCGCAAAGGCTCCTTATCCGTGAAGCCCGCAGCCGTAGGAAATGCCAAGGGCGGCAAGTGGAGGGAGGTATGGTTTCTGTCCGTGGAGACTCCTTGTCGACGCCGTGAATTCGTTGTAACTCCGGCAAAGCAAAGGTATGCAAGATATAGTCAAACGTATGAATGACTGACTTTCTGGTCCCCTGAGGAGCAGAATAGTCATCAAGAAGTCTCACTATTTGTGACGCTAGCCTAGCGACCGTAAGGGTGAAAGCCGCGACTGCCTCCACGGCCACCGCCTCTGTAATTGGCACCAGGTTTGCCAGCGTTCTTAGGTCCCGTGGGAGCGTTGGCAGGGGGGGCGTGGTTGGGATCTAGGGGGGTTTGGCTTTGCTGATGGCCGCCTCGATTTCGGTAGAAACCACCGCGTCCACCCTGGTTATAGTTGGGTTGGGGGACATCGTCATACATCCCCTCCCACGATGTCGGATCGCCGCCATTGCCACCCCCCATATTTCCATAGCTCTGGTTGTATCCGCCTCGGCCGCCACGTCTTCCTCCGCCACCGCGCTGGTTAAAGCCTTGCTGATTGTAGTCGTTGTAATTCTGCTGCTCGTCACCTCCTTGGCCCTGACCTTGGCCTGAGCCAGCGTTGCCCATCATCTGATTTTGCATCTGTTGCATCATGGCTTGGCTCATCGCCGCCATATTATTCTGGGCGTTCGCGCCTCCGCCTTGAGCCATCTGCTGTTGCATTTGCTGCATCTGTTGCATCTGAAGCATTTGCATCATGGCAGGGTTCATACCCATTCCTCGGTTCATAGCTGCTTGTTGTTGCATCATGGCCATATACTGCTGCATTCTCTGCATATACTGGGCCATGATCTGTGGTGTCATACCCTGATTCATCTGGTTTCCCATCTGAGTCTGGTTGCTGCTCTGATCGTCCATGCCGCCTTTCTTGAACTTGCCCCGCCTTGAAGCTTCTTCTTCTTCCCGCATGTTGCCTCGGGGCTGTGCTTTCTTCACCTCAATGGCCTTGCCGTGGATTTCCAGGTGTGTGCTAAGGCATGCTTCAACGCCGACTTCGTTTTCGAAAGTGACAAATCCAAAGCCACGAGGCCGTCCGGTATCTTTATCCATCATCAGGGTTGCATCAACGACACGTCCAAACTGGGCAAAGTAATCCTTAAATTCATTCTCTGTCGTGTCTTGACTCACGCCTCCAACGAATATCTTCGACGTCTTTTCTTGCTCGTCCCGGGGAATAGCCCTCTTGGGATCGATCTACGAGTTTGGTTAGTGATTTACGGTTGCCGTTTCCGAGGAACCGGCGTTATCACGTACTAGTTTCCCGTCTAGGAAATGTTCTTTAACCATGACAATATTCACAGTCTTCGGGTCCTTAAATGTGAGGAAGCCGAACCCTCGAGAGCGTCCCGACGCACCATCTCTCATCACAGTACACTCGGTGACTTCGCCGAACTGTGAAAAGTAGTCGCGAAGTGATTCTATATGGTTACAGAGGTTGATTAGCCATGTATTCGGATGTAGATAACTCAAGCTTATGGGTATTTCCTTACGATCGGTAGTCTCCCAGTTCAAACCTCCAATGAACATCTTTCTGTTAAAAGCCCCCGTTAGTCTCATACACGCTACAAACCCATGCATGCATATACGCGGCCAAATATAGGAGTAAGGCTGCAGTTGGTAGCTTAAGATGGCATCGTTTGTCACTTGAACAAATGCCACGCTCAGTTGCAATAAGGCCAAATACAACTCCACATCTCCAACGGAACCTTGTATAATGACCATCTACGCGTTCAGCCGTGAGACGCTAATGTTTTTACTCGCATATGCTCGATGTCGTTACGAGTTGTGGTCCTTTGCTAAGTAGCGTGGACACAAGTAATATGAAACCACAGTCTTAGTCCTGGACACAAGCCTTTCTTCTTTCAGATTGATTGTTGTCGCTAGAAATGACGAATCTTGGTGACAGTCTGGAAGATATAGGGGCGAATGTGTGTAGTTCATTTGTGAGAGCACGCGAGCTAATTGCCAGATGCCGGTGGCTGACCACAGTAACACTGCTCAAGTGGGCATGGAGAACAGCGAAGGATGACCGAAACGATTGTCGATTCTTGCTCTCGTCTTTGCTATCGTCAAGCTAGGTCATCTAACTCGAGCGCTATTCGCTGCCAGTCTTCTTGTTACAGCTTCAGAGAGGTGTTCTTTGTCGAGCTCTATGAGCCTATCCTGACGAATGGCTATAACAAGCAGTAGAGTGCTCTCGCACGGCTATGGTCGGATTATATCGTTTGGTCCTTTTAGGCAGCAATGTGTATCATTCCGTCATCCATCCCCTCTTGTTTTTGTCTTTTGAGATGTACCCTGAGCTAGGACGATGGTGTTGCCCCTTGGCTAGCATTCGATACCACCCGAACTGGTAGAACTCTAATACCTCGATATCCTCTTCGTGGCGCTAGCTGGGTACTGTGCAGAATGCCCCTCATGCCCAATACAACCTCCAGCGTGATCTAGGGTACCGAACCATCCCTTCCTTGGTAAAACAGACTCATTCTCCTAGTAGTCACTTGCCTAGCCCTCCCAGGTACCAACTGGGCCTGATCTGGTGCTGACGCACCCTATCCGTTTGACCGCTCCAACGATGGTCAAGCGCAGTATACGAAATCAATAGAAATGAGAAAAGAACTTACCCATCTTCCTTTGCGCTTGGACCTCGTGTGGTATGGAAAGTAGGACCAGGAGACTCCTCTTGTTTTGTCGGCGCTGCCACGGCACTGGTAGTCGGGCCATTGCCGAGGTCGAAATCCACGTCATCGTCATCCTCATAAGCATCCTCGTGGTATTCACCCCCGTAGCCATTCTCTGCAACGCCGTGGGCCGACTCGTCAGACATATGCTCAGTCTGGGGCTCTGGTATCTTTTCCATTGTAGGTGGAGCTATGGGAACCGCAACAGGAGCTGGCGCCGGGGCCGAGGCCGGAGCGGGTGCAGGTGCAGGCGCAGACGCGGTAGGAGCTGAGCCATCGTTATCGTCGTAGCTGGGAGGATGTTAGCCAATGTACCTGAGCACACTCTCTTCGCAAAGAGGCAGCGCAAAGGGCGCGTTGCATGATCCAAGGAATATGCGGTCGCGACTGAAGTACTAACAGGTCGGCAAATAGGTCGTCCTCGAAGTTCTCGGGATCCGCCATGATTGAAGTTAGTTGTGTGTTTAAGTGTTTAGGCAAGGGACTCCAGATAGATCGAATCAGTAGACCGATCTAGTTTATATAGCGTGAAGAAGCTACTCAAACCGTGCGTTCGCTCGATAATGAACGCGACAGGACACAGGTTAATATGCCAAATGTTCGCTGAAATGGATTGTGGTAATAAGAAATGATGGGATGGGGGCTGGGATGGTGTGAGACAGAAATTGTAGCCTTATTCACGGGAGAAGGTTTGCTGAGGCAGTGATGAATGGATGGAGCTGGAGAACGGACGAGAGAAACTTTGGGCCAATAGGCTGAAGGCTTCGACTCGCGCTTGGGGAGCTGCGATTCGGATAACGATAACGCAAGAACCACCTGGGTGGGTATCAGGTATGGGTCCTGTCACTTGTACTCGCTTAGGTAAGCTACAAGGCGTTGTACCTTTGTACAGCCACATTTGTTGAGAGGTTAGGTACAATTAGGTGTCCAACAGTTTAGTTTAAAGTACGCTAATCTATTTTGCTCCAAAGCCCTGAAATTATTTCAACAATACCTAGAGGTTTTCAAACTGGGCACTTTCAAGTTACAGGAGCAACAGATGAAATGCTTCAGAATGACCTTGCGGTAACAAGGAGGTAGGTACTACTTGAATCTCGTGTATTCTACAGGTAGGTAGGCTGAGCTGTGCATAGTGGCTTATGTACATTGGACTTTTGTGGGCCTGTGACCCTACCTACATTAGGTACATGTAGGTACACTCTTAGTTGGTGTGCATGCAGCAGACTGTTTAGGTACTTAGATACCTACCTTAATTTACCTAAAGGACCTCGGGAGGGGCAAGTCAGCTCACAGGGGTCGATGTACGTACCTAATTAGGTACTCTAGGTACAGCCAGTCAGCCAGACGTCTATTTGGCGGCTCTACTACGTACTAACTTCCAATGCCAACCACTGCCACTGCACGCAACCGAGCAAACAGCTGTGATATTGAGCCAAACCAGAATGCCATCATAACCTAACTCCCCCATTCTGCCACCATGTTCTCGTCTTCGGGCGGTGGTAAGAAGCCCCCACAACAGCAGGTATGCATGCTTCTCTCCGTTTTGTTGGTGAGGCTTTCAAGATGAACAGTAGCTGACTATGACGTACTGGGTCTAGGAGATGGTTCAGGTCGGTAAGTCCAGCTGCCTTTAATCACCAGAATAGAAGAGGTCGGTAGACCATGGTACATCGAATTCGTGGTCTATGTCTTATGTTTCTCCTTCTCTACTCCTGCCGCCTACATACTATATTCTCTTGGGAGGCGACCTGCGGCTAATTGGAGCTCTTATTGGTGTGGATAGACAGGTCTGAGTAAGTCGATCTCGATTCTATATCTGCCATCTCTCGCTTCTTCTTCTTCTCATTTATATGTCCTATATTCTTCGGTCCATGCCGCTGAACTCGCCGTCTACATCTACAGGTCTTCTTCGCCATTCTGGCGCTCCCAACGAGAAGGAACTCCGAAGCGAACAGGTCGGGATCCGAATATTGTCGTGGGCGCAGCATACTCCCATGCTGATATGCTTAAGTTTGATAACCCGTACGTTATGTTATGTAACGCTTAACTGCAGCTCCAACTCCTTCGTTGACCTTCGCCCTTTTATACGTAGATCCAGAAATGTGTCCAGCTCATCACGACCGAAGACCCCTCCTATATCCTCCTCTCAGAAAGCTAGAACTAGCGATGTTAGCTCCACAGCGCGCAAATCCAATTCCTCTTTATCCTCGCCCCCATTAAAGACCTATTTTAATTTCTTGTCGACGACGAATTCGGATTGGAATGTTGATGACCCTGAAGGTGACGATGAGTATGCTTATGAAGATGACGATGGAGACGACTTTGGACTTCCTAGTTTGTCGAATATGAAGCGCCGGTCTCGCCGCATGGCAGCAGCTACACAAAGTGGCAGCCTCACATCCCAGAGCCAGCCGGCATTGGATTCATCACTCGGGTTCCCGAATAGACGATATTCAAACAGTGCCGACATAGCAATCGAAAGACCCACGCTTGCATACCCCATGCCAAAAAAGACTGAAGGAAAAATACTTAGACCGCAGTATAAAGATATTCTGAAAGGTCCATTGCTTTCCTCCATCTGTGAATCACATCAGTTGCTGATATTGCCCTAGATCCCGCCAATGCCTTGCATTTGATAGACCACCCACCCACTCCAGCTAATGCTACTCCAAGGGAGATAGATGCCATTAATTCTCGAGTTACGAAGATCAATAAATTCAAGAAACTTCTCCAAGCAACCACGATTCCTTTAACAGATCTTAGAGCACTCGCATGGA
The DNA here is from genome assembly GCA_022495085.1 of Xylaria sp. FL1042. NCBI lineage: Eukaryota > Fungi > Ascomycota > Sordariomycetes > Xylariales > Xylariaceae > Xylaria > Xylaria sp. FL1042. The sequence continues at coordinate 329,968 of MU380148.1, forward strand.
GTGGTGTACCCGAAGAAGTTCGCGCAATGACTTGGCAGCTGTTACTTAGTTATCTACCAACGAGTAGCGAGAGACGGGTAGCGACTCTTGAGCGGAAGCGTAAAGAGTATCTAGACGGGGTGCGTCAAGCATTCGAACGTGGGGGGACCAGTCAAAACCCAACCGGTCGCTCAAGAGGCCTAGATGAAGCAATTTGGCATCAGATCAGCATCGATGTGCCCAGAACAAACCCGCATATTGAGCTATACAGCTATGAAGCGACGCAACGATCATTAGAACGAATATTATATCTATGGGCCATTCGACACCCTGCAAGCGGCTACGTACAGGGCATCAATGATCTAGTAACGCCATTTTGGCAGGTATTTTTGGGAAGCTATATAACTGATTATAATATCGAGAGCGGCATGGACCCTGGTCAACTACCGAAGGCTGTGTTGGATGCTGTGGAAGCCGACTCGTATTGGTGCCTGACTAAATTACTTGACGGTATCCAGGATCATTATATCGTCGCACAGCCTGGAATACAACGGCAAGTTGCTGCGCTTAGAGATCTGACCGCTAGAATCGACGAAGGACTCGCAAAGCATCTTGAGAACGAAAACGTCGAGTTCATCCAGTTCAGCTTCCGGTGGATGAATTGCCTTCTTATGAGGGAAATAAGCGTCCGAAACACAATTCGTATGTGGGATACATATCTAGTAAGTAGGCACCACCTGTATTTCTCTGAGCACTCCTAACAAGTTATATAGGCAGAGGAACAAGGGTTTTCGGAATTTCACTTATATGTCTGTGCTGCATTCCTTGTCAAATGGTCCTCCAAGTTAGTTAAGATGGACTTTCAGGAGATCATGATGTTCCTGCAGGCTTTGCCCACCCGAGATTGGACGGAGAAAGATATCGAACTTCTACTCAGTGAGGCTTTTATATGGCAGAGTTTGTTCAAGAATTCTGCCGCTCATCTCCGAGGTGGACCGAGCCGAGCTCCTGCGACCAATCTTCAATTGTAAGGTGATACTAGAAGTAGCGGTTCGCATGCTTAGTATCACCTCATATCACGGGAATTGGCTGCCAAAAATGACCTTGCCAGCGAATACAGTTTGTCCTGAAAGCGACGAGTACGGCCATAAATTGCGAAATGGGGTATACGCTATTTCCTACCGCTCCACTAGAGAGAAGAGCGACACGGTCATTCGCCCTAACAGTATCTGTTTATGCTATGATAGCATTGCATAGTGGCTCTGGCGCAGTTCACTTCTCATGCATACACGGAAAATCCAGTACCTACCGGCAAAATGGCTTGCTTGTCGAGTGTAGGCATTGAATCGGAGTTGGCGTTAGTGAAGGGGGTTGAAGCGGCGCATTATAACCTGCACACATCGATTTCAGGAGACCTTCAACTATTCAACTTGTTTCTTGGTTAGCTATTCACATCGACCCCTTATATATATGTATGTATGCATGAAAGGCAAGCAAGCGCAAGATATAGTACTGTTTGCAAACCCACGATCTGCTAATAGAAACTCATGGTAGATTCGACTACTATCTGGCTACCTAGTGACGTATATGCGAGTCTTATCCCTAGGTTGTCGGCAGGACAATACTTGAACTACAAGGACTTTTCATTTATTTGAGAATATTGGTGAATGATTCTCCCTGATATGAGCTCCTAAATCTTCATTTCATCTAATAGTATGTGTCTATCTCTCACTCCAACCACTTATATCATAGTTGCAACATAGGTCACTAACAAGTTCACCCTAGGTATCTGTATGCAATACAAACCCCGTGCTTCTTATTACATTGATTAGACATATTTCTACTCGATACAGGTTTTTTGGTCCCTTTCCCTTTATATTTATAGCCTATGGGGACAACGTATCATATTCCGATATCTACCATCTACATATGCCGTGCCCGATCATTTCTTCGTAACATTGATAGTAAAGGCCTGCGTAAGATCCTTGTCAAGCTCGATAGAGACAACATCCTTCTCGACATCGACATTAGCTTGCACGGTCTTGCCGGCGACCTGGACCGACCCGACGGCACCATTGTGCTTGCCCAGGCCCAAGAATGTGACCTTGGACAGACGCACGTGCTCCTTCCTATACCCGAAGGATCCAGAAACAGCCAGCAGGCCCTTGGCGTACTTGAACTTGATATCCGACGTCTGACCATGCGGCTGCTCGATGCTGACGCCGTCGTCGACGTATAAGGAACCCGCGGCCGTGCCGTCGCGGCCGATGGCGACGATGAGCTCGAACGGCTTCGTGCGCAGCTCCGTCGTCGTCATGGCGGCCTCGGCGCGCACGGGGAAGATCACCCCGCCCCGCAGGAACAGCGGGATGTCGGCCCATCCCTGGTCGCGAACCGTGATGGTCTTGCCCGCGCCCTCGACGCGCGCGTGCGTGTACCAGTCGTAGAAGGTGTCATTGGGCAGGTAGACGTCGACGCTCGTCGCGTCTTCTTCCGTCACGGGGGCCACTAGGACGCCGGGGCCGAAGAAGTACTGCAGGTCGAGACTTGCGGCGGCCTTGTCGTGCGGGTACAGGAATACCATGGGGTTCACGGCCGGGGTGCCGTCGAGGGACTGCTGGTGCATCGCTGTGTACAGGTAGTCGAGCAACTGGTAGCGGATGGCGATGTTCTTGCGTCCTGACTCCGTTGTCGCGGGCCAGCGGTAGAGTTCCTGCGGGATGTTGCCCAGCTCGTTGTGCACGCGGTAGAAGGTCGCGAAGGCGCCGAGCGCGGCCCAGCGCGCGCAGAGCTGCTCTGTTGTGTTGGAGCCGAAGCCGCAGACGTCTGGGCCCACCACTGTGATTAAATCCAGTCAGTTATCGCCGTTATGTTGAACGTGCTTTACTTAGGGTTAAGGGGGAGTGGGCCGCAACGAGAGGAAATGATCCTGGAAATAGAATACTCACTGGGAACTTGGTACACCGACACAAAGGTCATCATGCTACGGACAGCAAGGCGGTACTTGTCCCAGGTAGAGACGTTGTCGCCGAGCCAGTGGCCGACCTTCCTACCGGCGCCGCTGAAGGTCGAGCGCGTGATGATCATGGGACGCAGGCCCGGACGGCGCGCCAGCATGGCGTCGTACGACGTCTCGGACATCATGCTGCCGAAGAGGTTGTGGACGTCGTACTCGGCGATGCCGTTCTGATGGACCACGTCCGTGTTGACCGTCTTGTTGGAGATGCCGCCCTCGGCCGCGTTCCAGCTGTCGAGGTACGCCGCCTTGTTGTGGATCGCGTACTTGGGGTACAGCAGGTCGCGCCCCGGTAAGCCCTTTGCTTGGCCCTTGGCCGGTGCCGCGGCGCGGGTCAGGTGGGGGAAGAAATCCGGAGGGGTGCTGTCGCGGATCACAGATATGGATCGGGTCGCGGTGCCGTTGCAGCCTTCGGGTTGGAATTCACAGGGGAATCCGGGGAGAGGTCTCGGTGGCGAGCGGACCGGGGGAGGGTCTGGGGTGAAGTCCTTGCCGATGGCGTCCGGGTTGTCACAGGGGAAGTAGCATGGGAAGTTAGAGGGCTCGTTTAGATCGATCCAGAGAGCGTCGATGTCGACGCCAGTGTCCTTGTCGAAGAACATACCGATCTCATTGGTCTGCAGTATAATAGTCAATATTATTTACGTATATAACCTTGAGGCGGGAGCTCTGATTCATCTTACCCAGAACTTAGTGATATTTTCAGCAAACCAGTCAGGGAAGGCGACAACGCCGGGCCAGACGACACCTTTCCACACAGAACCGTTTTCACGTAGTAAGAAGACGTTGTCCTCGATACCGCGTTGTAAACTACCTGGGAAATCCTGATAGGCGATGTCTGGGTCTACCATCATAACGTAATGCTGGTCATGCGAGTGAAGATACTGCAAGATCAAGGGTTAGAGAATCACATCTTACGCAATGATCGTGTTGTTTAGTTTAGAGGCTCATAAGATTCAAGTTCTGGTGAAACTCTCACTTCACCCATTCATAATATAACTTCTTGAAAATAATAAGGAGATATCATGAAGTACTTACATCGACAAGATCGCGCATCATCGAGAGAGGGAATCTCTCGGGGTCCAAGCTGAAAGTCTATAAAATGTCAGTGTCAGGCCCACAAGTGTGATTTTGCCTTAATAGACAACGAAGTCATGTAAGTACTAACCCTTCGTCGGTACATGTAATCGATATCAGTCCACATGGTCTCCAGGGGAATGGCGGCCCGGCTGTAATTGTAGACGACCTCAGCAACCTCGTAGGCATCCTGATAACCGTATCGGCAATTGTGGAAGCCCAGACCCCAGTACGGCATCTCCGCGGGGAGGGTCACGATGTCAGCGTACTGCCGCGCGACATCGATCATGCTGGGCCCAGCGACGAAGTAGAAATCCAACACACCACCCAGGGTGTTGTACTCGAGGTACTGGCCGTCCTCGGCGGTGTTGTTGATCTTGATATCCATGCCATTGGAGTTCAGGAAGAAAACGCCGTGGGCACCGCTGTCACGGAGCTCGTAGTACACCGGGTGGCTGCCGTACAAGTTGGAGCCTTCAGGCACGCTATAAGCGTCTTGTGCCCACATTGTGCGAATGTAGTCAGTGGTGTTTAGCCGGAAGGGATCTGAGTGCTCTCCAAGTCCGTACAGATTGGGATCCTCGGGTAACTTGGTCCTTAGACGGAGGTACTGGGACTCGAATACTAAACTGGCGGCTGAGGTGTCAAATAAAACCTCGTTCGAGTCTGAGCGAGAGACGGTGAAGCTGAAGGGCTCCTTGACATAGTCGAACTTAAGGGCGGACTTGTGCTTGGTGCTACCACCGCTCTTGGGGCGGGGGAAGAAAGATTCGGGCACCTGATACACATCGTTCGCGGCATCTTGGATTTTTACGTGGAGTCTCGAGTCTGATCGAAGTCAGCTAGGTGTATATGAATTGGGCCTAGGGAGATGATCTTACCAGTTTCATACGAGACCTCCAAGACTAGGTCCTCCAGATCGGTGCCATATACATTACAGCCTTCACCGGCAAGGGTCAAAGCTGCTGTCAGACCCGAAGCAGTGGTCTTGACATGAGAAGCGGAGTAACCTGGACATCCCGAGAGGGAGTCACCAGTAGGGTAGTCTCTTCCGGCGACGGCGACGGCAGCAGCCGAAGCGGCGGCGGCCATGAACAAGAGGCTCGCCATTGTGCCAATACACGAACACTTCACTCTTGGCAAATGCGTGTTCCGCGTATGTTCCACGTGGAAGGTGAAGGACTCATAGGCGGCGATGATCGCGCGACGGGCACCTCGTACTTATACGGAAAAGCGGTGGCAATGGCGATGGCAATTTGATCCTTCGGCCACCGCGGGCACCTCATTTTTCTCCGGTTGTCGCCCGGTCCCTGCCCGTGTATCCATGCTTCTCCCATACTAAAATCCTTTGGAGAACCCCGCGTGGAGCCTACTCACGTTGGGGTCCCCGTTATATGATGTAACTGGTAGATGTGAGGCGCATCTTGTACGACTAGCCAACATCCAACATGGGGGATAGAGCAGTTACCAGCACACAACCCAACCACCATCTTGCTGCATCATACTACCGAGCATTGGCTCGTCCTAGCCGACTCCCGTTATCTCGACTAGCGAGGACGTTCGGTGTAGATGACGCCCTTGCCAGCGAATGAATGGTACGAGCGATGACTACAAATACCTACAGCATGAGGTCCTCGGCCGGCTCTATTGCGGTCTTTTCGCGGTGCCATTCTCCTTCCTTGTTGGCCTTGGCTCATGAATTGACCTTGAAGCAGCTCATCCGCTAGCTACAGACTAGCCATAGTACATGACTACGGCGATCTGATGATGAGGAGAATCCTGGGGTTGTGAGATGGACTTTACCCTTTCTCGAATCGCCTCCCCCGCAAAAGCGCTTGGCGCCCGCTCTGATTGAACTACAGAAATTGCAATTGGGATTTCAACAGGGGTTATTCTGACAGGGGCATGAGGGGACTGAGGAGAAGCTCTTCCCCGCATACACTATCTTGGTCCCGGTTCTTGGCGCCCTTTCCTAGACCAGACCAGCAAGTTTTTTTTTTTTTTCTTATCATGATGCCTTTCATCGACGATAGGGAATACATTGATCCAGTGTTGGTTGTTCGTATTGCATACAGTGGTTGTGGAATTGAGATTCCTCCTTGCTTTAACTAGTGCTTAAGAATTGGTCCGGTATGAGAACGGCCGGCCTTATATATCAACTCTAAGATATAACATCATGTTCAATTTCAATAGATAATAAGACTATCAATGAAAGACTATTGACTGTATATACGGGCATGTTAAAGATACCAGCTTCGACCGGCCAGCATGTGACATCTAGAAATATACATTGAAGCTCTTGGTTAGCTAAAATATTACACCATCCATGACTATAGATCAACGTACTATGGCGAACAGGCTATTGTTGGTCATCGAGATAATCTGATCGACAAAGAGCAGAGCACATGGCTTAATTAACGCCATTCAAGGCTGTCTCGGAAGCTTTTCCTATTACTCCACAAGGTGTAAATAGACCTGCAAGACTCCGGGTTGAGAGGACAAGACGTGGAGATAGGAATACGCTCTAAATTAGTAAGGCGTCCAACGGGCCGTCTTCTAACCATCACTTCCTAGTTACTTATGGGCATCCCGTAAGCAACAAACTTATGTGCCCACCTTACTATGTTAGAACGAAGGCTCTAGCGTGGGGAACGGATACCCGGCGTCTCTAGACTGAGCTTGCTAAGACGTAGGGGGTTTGCTGGTTAGGTATGTTTTGCCCCGATACTGAAGACGAAATCGATTATTACGGCCGATATTACGACGAGCAGAAAAGACTGAATGAATGGTTTGTTTCATGCGAATTTTCAAGCAGCGAATATAATAACCCTTCCCAAAGGCAGCTACAGAACCTTAACATATCCTCAAAGTCCATCCACCCATTTTCCTCTCCTCAGTTATCAGGCACCATAATACGATCGATATCAGGCCCATACGTGCCATCCGTGGTAGTAATAACCACGGTATTCACCGCACCACTATTCAAGTTCACATTCAACACACTACTACCCGGCGTGCTCCCATCGTCGGTGGGCAAGAACGCGAGCTTCTGGCTCACACCATTCACAGTAACAGTAGCGAAGCGCTGCGAGCTATCGCCATTCAGATGCTTGATGCGAATAGACGTCTTCGTCGCAGCCTGACTGCTCACATCATTAAACGTCACCGAGCCCCCCGAGCTCCCACCGATATACCCCACGCTGGTGCTCCCACTGCACCCAGAGCACGACAGCGTGCGTGCGCCGTTCGCAATCGTCGCGGCCTCGGCCTCGGGCGTCGTCTCCCCTGGCCCTGCAGCCCAGGTCCCCGCGGACGCATTGGGCGTCCAGTTGACGTAGTTCTTCATGCTCACCGTGGTCCCCGAGAAGCTGAGGGGCAGCCACACGTACGTGCTGCGCATGAGGTTGCTCGAGACCCAGCGGTCGCCCATGTAGATGGCCCCGTCGCCGAAGGGCAGGATGAAGTTCGTCTGTGAGGCGTACGTGTTCGAGCCCACATCCGCGAACGTCTTCCACGCGGACCAGGGTCCGGAGAGGGACGTCGCCGTGCTGTAGACGTTGTCGTTCGGGTCCCAGCCTGTGAGGTGCGAGCCGAACATGTAGTATGTTCCCTGCCGCTTTAGGATGGCTGGCGCCTCGATCGAGTCTGACCAGAGGTATGTTGATTTTGATACGGAGAGGTAGTCTGAGCTGAGCTGGTCGATGCGGAGACCGTTTGCACGCTGTATCGAGGTTGTCAGTAAACTCATCTCTTTCCAGCAGGAAGAATGGTCAAGGGGTAGCGGAGTGAGCATGAAAAACTCACATCCTCAGTCAGCAGATACGCGGTTCCGTCATCATCTTTAAAGAGGCCTAAATCCCGACTCTGGAATCCCAGGGGCTGGAAGCTCCCTTGGTATGTATACTTGCCACAGACAGAGCTGCCCGTCGCGACGCCAACCTTCGCTTCGCCGTAGCTGCTGCTGTCAATGTGCATGTAGAGGACATATTTGCCAGTCGAGTCGTTGTAGATAACCTTGGGCCGCTCGACGACGCGGTTTGGACCCAGGTCGCCGGAGCTCGTCTGCGAGAGAAGCGCGCCAACATACGTCCACTCCACTAGGTTCGTCGACGAGTAGCAATTGACGTTCTGGAAGGCCGATCCATTTGTCTTGTCCTCACCGATCATATAATAGGTTGATCCGACTTTGATGATACCTGCTCCATGGGCTTGGACGTGAGCCGCCGTGTTCGTCTGTTTATATAATCATCAGTACCACGGTACTTTCATTACGAATGGGTAGGTTATGGGGATCAAATTGAATTCAGATCGAGAGGATCTCAAAATCCCTTAGATATACAATGTAAAGGTAAGAAGAACTAACCGCAGTCCATGTCGCACCTGGAATGATCTGCAGAGTAGCACTCGCCGTGGAGGCTGCAAGCAAGAGCAGGCTCGCGCGTAAAGAGCCCATATTGAACAACATTGCAGAATTGCCTGGTTCTTCCACAGGCGTACAGAGCGTGATCAGCAGGCACTGCTACAAGGAGCGTATTGGAGATTCCATCGTGAGATCCGGGGTACAAGCTACATATTTAATATATCCCGTTCAATCATCGTCGGATGCCCATCCACTCAGCTAGTGTAGATCTCAGTCCCCATCCCCATATAATAGAACTACTATTGTCGCATCAATACGACTTACCACGTATATATGTGTATACTCCATCCCCAACGTCGATGCGCTCCAATAGCCTGCGGTTGTCACAGCCGTTTTTACCTACCGGGAGAACACCACCGCATCTCATTCACCCCTTTCGTTTGCCTCCTACCCGCAGCACAACAGTAAGTACCTACCTATACAAGTAAGATGAATATATCTAACAGATTTAAGTTGCCTGATATAGACTGAATATATCTCCCTAGTTTTAATTGTTTTTAACAAGAATCAGGATTATAGCGCCATGTAGACTCGCCCGCAACGCCCAAATTGCTCGATCTCAAGCTTCAGTCTTCCCAAAACGGATGCCCGATTCGTGGAGAAACCAAAAACAAGCTTCAACCCCAAAAACGATCTCCCGGAGTATTAACCACGCGAAGAAATATGCGCTCCCACTTGACATCCGTGCATTCGCCAGATTTTCCTAAATGGAGATCTATGCGCGCATAGCTTCACCACTACCTACTAACTGATACCGTACTCGAGGTGACAAACTGACAGACAGTAAACAACACAGAAAGCTCGTGATTAAATAAGTAGTCTACCTAGTAGTCAATAAAATGCAAATTAAATTCTTGTTCCCAAATAATCTGCAACCACCACTCAACTCCACCACTACAGGTAAAGTAGCTAAACAACTCAAACAAACGAGTCGCATACATAGAACACGAACATATGCCTGTCGCTCATTGTAGGTACGCATAGAGCCGTAGGGTAATCGACTTGAAAGACGTCGAAGCTTATCTAGACTAATAGATATGTAGATGCATCCAGGGAGCCACGGGGATGGGAAGAGGTCTTCATGATTAGACTCCACACCATCCAGACTAACGGGATTGCCGGAATCCTCTTAAGTTTAAAATTACCTAGCTAGAGTAGTTACAGGCTTCTGCGGGGTGCATAGCCCACTTACCTATGATCTACCTGTACAATAGGAACGTCATTCTCACTTGAATAAGCAAGCCGTCGACTCAATCACACAGGTCTAGTGTGACTCTCCGTACGGCGGGTTTCTTCGCTCACTTAGTAGATGACAACATAAAATATTGTCTTAATATATAAATTTCCACGATCTTCCGAGCTGCTCGTTTTGCTTCTAAATAGCAGTGATGTCTGCAAGTCTAAGCTAACGAGGAGCTATCTGCCAAGCGCCGATTATCTTGGTATCTAACTTGAAGGACATCACAGTAGTGACTGGCAATGGTAGTATCGCTTCCGAGAATGATGATCAAACGGAAGCCCCCGATGACTGAGAAGAAAACCGAAAGACATAAGAGTCATGCCGCGTCCATCATATCTACCAAAATCATGCGTGCGAATAATCGCAATCCGTGGGTGAACTGCTGTGATCTCTCCGGGTATGAGCGACTTATATACATAATTAATCAAGCGCCGGTGGCCAGCCTCTCTGACCCAATAGTTTCGTCCGGTCCATTTCTTCATGTTTCTTTGGTATGTACTTTCCTGGTCAGTCCACATCCATTTTCTCCACGATCGTACTCGCCGCAACGATAGTTCGTTCCTCCGGATCTCGCTTATTGCCGTCTGAGTGATACTCTGTGTTATGGTTATTTTCCTTTTCGGCGCTATTGCCGTTGCCACTACAAAGTCGGTATTCTCCATCCTCTTTGCGTTCGATGATGCCTTCATCCAAAGCCCACTTCGCTAGGAGACGATCAACGCCGAGCCGATCCGCTTCTCCTTTCTCCATGTGCCTACCGACGTGCTCTGTCCACTCATCCCAGGAAGTGGGGCCTTCAAATACGCTGGCACAGTCAGGCTTGGGGCAGGCCGAGCTTTGTGGTGGTCGTCTCCGAGTTACCAAACACGATTGTTGCATGTCCTTGACGTGTGTCTCCCATTCCACTTGCAACTTACTGTCGCCCTTGGCAAGAGCCTTCTTAATTGCAAAGGGAGCGTGCATGCGCCGCAAATGTTGTGTGAAAAGATCTTTCCGATTAAACTCATTTCCCTTTCCTTCGACCGACGATTGGGGGCACGATGAACACCTGTAATACTGCAAACAGAGATGTTGTGATGCAATATGTCTCTTCCACTCATTTTTCGACCCGAATGTGCTGGGACATCCGGCAAATGAGAAGGCACAGGGAAAGGGGCGCGTGTGGGCTGCAGCAATATGCTTCCGCAGTGAAGAAGTATCCTTGAAGGGGGCATGACTGCAATGGTTACATCGAGTCTCTTGTTTTGGAATGGGTTTCTGTATAGAGCGACGTCCCGGCTTAGGCCGTGCTGATGGTGTTGCCGCCTCGGTATGGTAGCGTGAATCGTCCACGCCACTAACAGGGTTTGCGTCATTTAAGGATCTTTCTTCTGCTTTCGAATCCGTGGCACGTATACTAGGAGACACTTGGAGTCGAGCAGAAGAAGGGGTATCATCGCTGACATGGCGGACATGGCTTAACGCCTTGAGCTGCTCCGCCGCCTCCTGCATCTCTGCCGAGTCTTCAACATCCTCCTTTCTAGAAACTGCGGTGCTTGGTGTTGTGTTGGGATAGGGTATGACTGGAGTAGTTGCGGACTGAGATATGTTCGTCGGGTCTATTCTCCCTAAACTGTCAGGGCGAACTGGGGTCTCAGGAAGCAAGTGTCGATGGACAGCAGGCGTTGTTGTTGCTACCTCCCGAGCTTCCAGGAGCATCCTGCCGTCCTCCATGTCCTTAGCCGATGCCTTGTTCACTGAAATGGACCCAACCAATCGTTTGTAGAGATGAGTCATGTTGTGTGAGTTAACATATCCCAAGAAACAACAGACTTTGTCATGCTGTACCACATTCCAGACAACTACAGGCATGGATATAAGCAACATCGTAGGTGGTCCAAGGAACATCCCTTCAACGGCAATTTTGGAACCGATGGCAGGTGTGTTGTGAAGCCAATGATAAAATGAGGACATGTCTGGACTGGCTTCGCCGACGAACGTGGTACAAACCAGAACCCTTGGTTCATCAAATGTCAGGTCCGCAACTGCGCTGGGATGAATGGCATTATCTTCTCTTGAGGCCCTCGAGCTTGCATCTGCTGCAGCCTTGGGCGATTGTAATTGAGGGGGCGGGGCCGCAGCTGGTGTTAGGGGACAAAGGCTCAAACTTTGACCCTTCCCGGAAGTGATGGCATACAGCAGAGGCAGTTTGTCGTGCATTGAGACGTTCTTGCCAGCGATTCCGTTGGTAAGCCCCGGGCTTTGTAGAAGTTCATGTTGCCTCAATCGAGCAGCTTCCTGATACAGGTGCTCCGTTGTGAAGGGACGTCCTGTGCCTAAATGTAGAAATGCTTCCGTCAAGTTGGCCGTGAAGGACCGGGCTCCCGGCTCGCGTGAGTAGTGATCCGGAGTGCCAGCCGCAATGATTTGTTTTGTGCTGCTCCCACCTTTCACCATTGGCTCTTGTACGACGCCGCTGTCCAACAGCAAGAGCATGTCGGATTGAGACTCTTCGAAAATGCATCGGAAACCACTCCACTTGAGCTTGAAAGATTCTCTCTTTGAATTGCTAGCATTTTATTAGAGAAGCATGGCAAATTGGCTAGCTGTCAACCTACCTTGCCCAGTAAAGATGCTTGTCTGAGCCAACAAAGCTATGCCCCGCATAATGTATGATCAAGAGGTGATCTGGACCGGCGGGCTCAAGGAAGGAAGACATGCGCACGCCCAGCTTCATGCTAGCATTGGCTATCGCCGGTATAACCCATCGATCGGTACGGTAGCTATATCGTTCGCGAAGTACTTGTTCGAGTGCAACCAGTTCTAGCTCGGCGGCAGCGTCGTCTTCCCACCGAAGCAGAAGCACCGATACCTTATTGTATGGGGACCTTTGGCTTTGGCGGTATATGAGCATTGCAGCATCCTGTAGATGCCTCGCAAAGGATTCGAATTCATGTCGTTCCGGAGGGGGCGGCGGTATTTCTTGCGGCTGGTAATGTTGTGATGGCTGTGTTGGAGTCTGTCAGCGTCGAATGTCTAGGATCTATAATTGCGCGCTCGCGTACCGTAGACTCGTGAGCGTAAGAGTTGGCGGAAGGAGGCGGCGGTTGAGGAAGATGAGAGGGACTAGGCTGAGGCTCAACCTTGGGTGCCAGCCTTCTCTTCTTGGTAGCGGGCTGGTCCATCGAATCGTGAAAAGATAGTAGAAATCGAAAAAGAGGTATTAGGGGAGAAGAGGGAGATGATTAGGGAGAAGAGAGGGCAATGGCAGGAAGCTCCAAAAACAATTGTTGACGCAAGCGGGAATTCTAAGGGAACACAACGGCGACAAGACCATTTAGAGCTGTGCAGTAATTGGATAAGGCTAAAGTAGCCAGGATGGAGGGGGATTGGCGAGGGCCAAAGAAAAAGAAAAAAGGACGGAGTTGGGAAATCAGGCTGGGAAGAAAGGCTACGGGCAAGGCTGGATTCTGGAATATGGGATTTCGGTTGCCGGCGTCTGTTGAGGCGGGCGGGTATCAAGGATGAGTGGGTGAGTGGACGAGTGGACGAGTGGACAAGCCAAAGCTGGCAGGCCGGTTGGTTTTCTTGTTCTCTTGTGGTTTCGGCGGGAATGTCATCTGTACTGTACGGCATATAGTAGAGCAGACAGACGTAGGCAGGTAGCAGGTGGCAGCGTAGACGAGAGTAGCGTATTTGGCTATTGGAGACTGTAAAAGGGTGGCTTAGGTAGGTACCGCAGTCCGTCCGTCTACGGTATCTGCCTACATTGGTACATTGGTAGTATGCGTAGTGTAGGTAGGTAGATACCTTAGGTAGTGGACACTAACCACTGTTGCAGTGAAGGTTACGCTTAGCTGGGCGGCAGTTTCGTATTGGCAGCCAGAGATAGATGGGTCCTGGAGTCTTCGGGTGTCCCTTCCCCCCCTTGGCACCGTCAAACCAGATAGGCTAGACTACCTACCTCTCTCACATTTAGCTTCGCATTGCGGTTGATAGGTACCCATTTCCAAGGCACTATCCATGTCAATTGTCACCAGGTAAGTAGGTATGGTAAGATAGGTAGGATATAGACACTTGGACTGGGTGTTGCTAGGCTACAGTAGGTAGGTATCTGCTTCGGCTTTTTTTTTTTTTTGAAACTGGGTCACTGCCGAGTGATGATGATGTTGGATGATGGAGGAGAGGGTGGGAGGGCATCTAAGGCTAGGTAGGTAGGTAGGTAGATAGGTTACCTACCTACCTTTACTCCTAGTCTACTCCTCTGCATGCCCATGTTCCGTACCGCAAGAACTTGGGATGCGCTAAGGGTCGTCTAGCTAGTAGGTAACTGCTTGTCCGTTAAGCATCAACGGTTAAGCGAATTGGTTTCGGACAAGTGAAATGCACAGTAGCGAGTAGCGGAGGAGGATACGCGCGAGACGATCTCGGATGGGTGGCTGTGGGATGGAGATGGGCAAGAAAGACTGGCTAGTGGTGACTGACTGGTCATGTCAGCCCTGCCCATTGGTCAGCAGCCCAGCCTCTACGTAGCCTAGCCCGCCCCGCTTCGACAGCACCAGAAGGCACCCGCGCGCAGCAGCCGGGCAGCCCAGACATCCCAGACATCCACTACTGCACAGTGCATATGCGCCTACCAGGTAGGTACCATACCCTGCCAAACCCTACCTAGGTACCATACCCTACTAGTACTGCCCTACCTTCACCAAGTATACCTAGGTAAAGTACCGTAGTGCCGAGGGGCGAGCGTGGTGGTGGTGGACGCGCGCAATCCATTGGCGGCCGTAGCGACAGCACTGACAGCCTTTTTCCCTCCAGGCCACGGGGGGCCGCAGAGCCAATGACATGTCTCGCTCCCCGCCGCCGTACCGTACTATACTCCCCACGTCGACACTTACGACTTAATATGTACGTAGTACCTACCTAACTACTCGATGCTGCTGCTACCCACGTAGCCGTGCAAGCCGTGTGTCTGGTGATTGGTCGGGTTGGTCTGACTGGGGCTTTCCAAATTATTCAGCCGGCGGCCGCAGATTGGCTTCCTCTCCCTCCGCGTCCCTCCGCGCTGCTCCGTGCTGCTCCAGCCGTGGTCTAGACTGTCTAGACTGCCCTGTCCAGCCAGTCGTGTGAACCTCTCGCTCTGCAGACAGACAAGACGCTGACCAGACACTGGCCAGACAGTACTTACCTACCCTACCTACCTACAACTAGCTACCTGCTATCTACATAATTACACTAAGGTATTTACCTGCACCCACCAATCAATGTACTTCAGTTATGTACGGAGTATTGCTTCCACTACCTTCTTGCTTCTTATCTCTCTGCATATATCGACTTGATCAACTCAAATCAATTCTTCGTCGACCCCTCCCCCCAAGACTCACGCTCTCACGCTATATCTGTACACCGCAAACGCACAAACATTGAATGCCACCCTACCGCCTGTACCAACCTCACATTGCATCAACGCTGCCTTACACAAAGGCAAGGTAAGTGGTGCCGAGCTGCCTACTAAGTACACTACAGATAATACTAGGTAGTATATACTATCTACACGTACGAAAACATGCATGCAAGGCGCCCACCACGGTAAGACTACCGACACAAACAGACAAACTCCATCAACCCATTCGGGTCTTCGTTCGTTGTTCTTGTTGTCGTTGTTCTTATAATAGCCACCAGTGCAGTGCCATCATCGTCCTCGCCAGTGGAGTGGTCAGAGAGGAGAGGATGGAGTCACTGAGGCGTTACTTGACTCGCACACAGACCACAGTTCTACCATTCGCCATATTATACACTTACACTACCACGTACTTCCCTATGCGTACCTACCTAGTACCATGACTATGACCATGACCATGTAAGGGATGCTTCGTTGATACGTGTGCACTCATTGGGTACAATTGCAGCAAGCCGTACCAGCTTACACTAAACGTTTCAGAAAGATCCCATCTCCACTCCAACCTCCCATACGCAATGCACCAACCCTGGCTCCTGAGGACGAGCCATTGTGTGAGGTGTTTGAGACGAATCGGATCCATTAACTATATTGACCTTAAAAAAGCAATACCAGGTACACCACACAGCCATCTCGCCTCTTCCAACAAAACAATTCGCCTCACTAGCTATGTCATCATACTATACAATAGTATATAGAGGCATCCCTCGTATCCAGATGTTTGCTTTCCCAAAACATGTCCTACCTTTCTCGATAGGTCTTGACCTTCCCTGTCGAGTCTCAACGCGGTGTTGCCAATGCGTCTTTGGGCTGTCTTTGGACCTGCCTTCGAGCGTTTATTTTCGGGATCGGCAATACTGCGCTCGAGCTGCAGGGCAATGTGACGATTCTTATGCGTCCTCTCACGCCGGGGTGGCGATATATTTGATCGACCCAAGACTGCTGCCTTCAATAATGCTTGCGACCTTCTCCAATGGCTTATTGGTCGCATCCAGAATGGAAAGAAGTAATTGAAAACGGCATATAGCACATACGTCTTCCAGGTGACACTTGTGAACGCAACTAGTGTTGGTTACCTAACCAAACATGAGTAAGCAAGGGAGGGGACCTCCTCGTGCCATGTTCATCAGACTTACGCGAGGGCAAGATTCAGCACCCAATCTTGGGGAGTTAGCAGTGCCACTGCTTTACCACTTACACGGAGATGGTAGAGCTCACGAGGATACGGCCAGCTAACCTTCCCCACTAGGATATATCACTAAGGCCAGCAACCACCATTTCGAGCATACCCTTTATAGTGGCCAAAACAGGACCAGACTTATCGTAGGTCACGTACAGTTAGCACATGTGAGGTCATGACGTGTGGATTTAAGCAGCTATGATCTTCTTGTGTGAGCCCTGAATCTCTATTGAGATAGCGTTGGGTGTCGAAATGATTTTCAGTAGTTCCAGCTGGGTATATACAGCCAATAGTCTAGCATTGAGCGACATGAAGAAGCGTATCAGTGCTGCCTCGAATAGTATAATAAGAAGATGATCGCGTCTATGCTACGATATCAAAGTTGAAACTGTCATGGCTACATTAACCATGAACTCATGCCGCCAAATAGCAGATCTCCTCTTGGTTCAGTCATGAGGAATACTCGAGCATTGCGAAACCATTTCAATCAAGTAAGCAATAGTGTTGTTTCATGAGGGTGCTTATTCGAGAGTCCAAGTCTATAGATATACATACACGAGGCAACTGGGCGCTGGAATCCACTAATTATAATTATATCTGTGTCCTCCTAACAGTTAGTTTACGAAACCAGTAGTATAGAAAACTTGAGGTTGAACATGTTATAATAGTTATTCTACTCATAAAATCGCACATTCTATATGCGCCATTTGGTCCTTCACCACCAAGTATCATTCTTTTAACTTGCGAGAATAATAACGTATACTTTAGTCCCTTAATACTAACATAAGCATAAGTTAGATTAAGTGAATAGTCCAGCTCTGGATTTATGCGATGCCCTTGTACTTAAGGTGATGCTACATTCTACACTCCCGCGTAATCTACCCAGAGTAATTAAATGGAAGTCTTGAATGGGTGTGGCGTAATTATATCAGTAATTGACTTAATAATGTAAGTGCCTCCTTTCATGTGTCACTTCTACCTCGATGTGTACCTGTTGACTAAAAAATAGTCCCACCCAACCAACGACATAGCCAATTTAGTCTTTTCTCAGCTACATGCTACCTTTTCTCGGACTACTCCGATCTAATATAAGGCCCCCGCATATCCATATCCTCAGGCAGCAATATTTCCTTAGCTTTTCCTTCGAATAAGTGGGAAAGTCTAACAAATTATTGCCTTCGCAGTTATGGAAAGTCCAGGTCACCTTCACGCTTGACCAAGGCTACGATAAGACAGCCCTAGTTCCTGTTTCGCGACACAGGAAGGTCGTGTCATTACCTTAGATACCTAACTTAGTAGGTACCGTTTTCGGGACCGGTCGAGGGATCGTTCCTTCCGACCTTCTAGTGGAACGTGTTTGGGACATTCCCAATAGACAGTGAGTACCTTTAAGTTCTGAAAGGGCAAGGTGTGTTCACACGCAAGCTCCAAGTAGCCTCTGGCGTACCATAATATTTTCTTCTTGGAGTCTGCATTTATCAAACACATCCCGCAAGCCTAGAGGATTCTATTGGCTATCAGCACTATATTTATATTGATTATTGAATCTCGATACAGAATGGAAGAAGACTACTCAAATCCGTCATCTTCAATAGAGGACGAGCCGACTCGACAACTAGTTAAGTCAGTTGAATCTCACGTGGGTCATGATCTATACAACAGCGGCCGTCCACTTGTAAGATACCATCCGCATCAACATCCGTTTCTGTAATTGTTTGTTTTAGAGACGAGAATCTCCTGTTAGCCTGATTACTGGGAAGCCGCACCTTTTTCACATGAACCAGTGATTATTGACTTCGATAAATTATAGTGGACTAGAGAACAACTTTTGGATATCAAGGCACAACTCGCTGCAAACCCCCAAAAGGTCACTATTCATACACGTCTCGGCGGATCGATAACATGGGACAACCCTGCATTTGACAAACCTGAAAATGAATGGTCAGCAGTGTTCTGAGCAAGATAATAACTTAAGCCATGAGAACATGCTAATCAACGCTCAACAGCCGCGCTATTTTGGGCTTCGAAGGTCGGCGCCACATCACACACCCCGACCCCCAATCTAACGGCAATCCGTTGTTCTATTCTGTCATCCTCTATACATATAAGGAAGACGAAAATCTCATGGAGTCTTATAGCACCTTACGCCCATATCCTAAGGAGAAGCTCCGAGAGGGTTTTAATACAAATAAGGAAATCTGGGAGAGAAGTAGGGCCCGGTACTGCATCGAGGAGTTGCTGTCGAAATATGAGCTTCCGCCGACTATCGACAAGGTTTTGTGTTTCGGGCTTGGAAACGGCGTTTATTCCACAGATTATCACGATAGCTCTCAACATCCAGCTGCACTCACAATCCGAGAATTCTTACAAAACAGAATGGGGCACCCAGTACGACTTTTAACCCAAGACCCTGAATACAATTCTACTACTAGGTCTATTCTCAAGGATGTAGGTTTTGATATTGTCGGAATGAACGGCCTTGACACTTTGACTTGCTTGGCCTGTTACTGCCAGGCATATAGCGCTTGCAATATAATTATTTACTTTCTTTACGTAGATATGCGATAACCTCACGGTCTGCAGAAGACACCTCCTAGCCTTCGCCATTGGGACTACATTGATGTTGAAGCAGAGTAGGGGGAAAAGGGGCTAGCTTAGTCACCGGCTGACTAAGTCAGCATGCATCAGGGGATTGAGCATAAGGGAGGTGACTTCAATATGCATATTCAACGGCGTGGCATGTTCATCAATGCCTCACTTGCAGTACATTTTGCACTTGGAGATAAAAGTAAGATACTTCAGATGTTTTTCTATTGATTTTATGCTACGTCGCCATCTATATTTATAGTATAATCCGCAGACCTGATCAAACCTACCTAGATAGAATCCAACCGAAGACATAAACAGCCAGTGACTTTTTAGCACCAACTGCGATATGATGACAATCTAGTAAAAACTCCATAATACCCGGCTGCTTCATGTGCAGTCAATGTCTACTGCCGGATCCTTCAAGTTCTTTTCCTTATTCAACGCTGCTGTATTTTTGGTTGTGGGTGGAGATGGCTCTGTAATGAATGAATTCGTATTAATCATCAATTATTATTAAAGGCAATCTATTAGTGGTGTGAAGGATATGGGTGTTGACATACCTGCCACTAGGGTCGGTCTGTTTTGACCATGTTGGTGTCCACCGCATTACTGTCGATGCGCAGTGAGGGGGGAAGTGCTCATCGAACATCATGCGGTACCAGTATCTGGGAGTGACAGTCAGTAACCTGTACAAAACACCAATAGAAAGGAAAATGGTCTCTAGCACTTACGCTTCCTTGGTGTCAGGAATGTCGGTACCCCACTCGGGCTTGGGGTTCTTCATCATCTCATCGGTAACATGAAGTTCGGCGTTATCCTTGAGGGCATCGATCCAGCCGTAGCCCACGCCATCGGAGAACTGCTCCTTCTGTCTCCAGAGGATCTCGTCCGGCAAGTATGGCTCGGCGTCAGGCTGATCCGAAGTATCGAATGCTTTTCTCAGGATCCATTTCTCAATGCGCTCCTTGGTGATCATCTTCTCTTGTGGGTCGATGTTCATGCAGGCTTCTAGGAACTAAATGACCGGTGAGTAAAGACGGGGAGTGTATGTTGGAGACGCCGATTCAACTTACCTCCTTGTCGAGGAATGGCACACGAGCCTCAAGACCCCAAGCCGATGTGGACTTGTTGGCTCGCAGGCAGTCGGCTAAGTGTAGGTTCTTGACCCTTCGGACGGTCTCCTCGTGGAAGGCCTTCTTGTCAGGCGCAGCGTGGAAGTAGAGATATCCTCCAAAGATCTCGTCACTCCCTTCGCCGCTCAGTACCATTTTGACACCCATAGCCTTGATTTTGCGCGATAGCAGGTACATAGGCGTGGAAGCTCGGATGGTCGTTACATCGTATGTCTCGAGGTGGTAAATGACATCAGAGAGAGCGTTGAGACCGTCATCAATAGTAAAGGTCATGACGTGATGTTTTGTACCTAGGAACTTGGCGACCTTGAGGGCAGCTTCGTTATCTGGCGATCCGGGCAAGCCGATAGAGAAGGAGTTGAGTTGCGGTAGGTACGTAACGGTCGATAGCTTGTTCTCGTCATCGATACCGACCAGACCCTCCCCTCTATCGGCATCCCCAATAACGTCCGTAACGTCGTCGTTGGCGGCCAAAATAGCTTTCTTAAGTCTCATAGTCTCTCGCTGGGCAATGGACGCAACTAGACTCGAGTCTAACCCGCCAGATAATAGGACACCATAAGGAACCTCAGCCATCAGCCGTTTCCTGACGGATTTCTCGAGACTCTCACGAACCAGCTTCAAGTCTAGTGGCGTCTCGGGAATTCTTGAGTCCTCCCACCAGGTTGGCTGGAAATAGCGGGTAGTTTCTTTGGTCAAGGTGTCGTAGACATGACCAGGGGGGAATGAGCGAATGTTGTCGCAGACGCTATGTAGGCACTTCAGTTCAGAAGCGAAATATGTTGTATCTGGCTCTTTCGAATGCCACCCCTGATAAAAGGTGGTGATGCCGATGGGATCACGGGCGGCAATTGTTCGGTCGAGGTTCTTGTCGTAGAGCACAAAAGAAAACATGCCGTCGAGGTACTTGGGCGCGTCGAGGCCATATTCGAGATACTAATTGGCGAGTACGCCGTCGTCAACTCTCACTCTGCCTAATGCATGGGACGCTGTGGGTAGTCCTTACTAAGGGAATAATAACCTCGCAGTCGGAGGTGGTCTTGAAGTGGTAGGGCTTCTTTAGCGTTTTCCGGATTAACCTGTGGTTGTAGATTTCGCCATTGACGGCCAGGACGATGCTCTCATCCTCGTTGGTGAGTGGCTGAGCGCCAGACTCTGGGACTCCTATTAGTATAATCAACTCGCAGGACAGAGATGATGCTCGCATGCATCATCTGTTGGTCTGTCTGTCTGCCTGTTTTGTCTGTACATACCCACACCGACGACACTCAATCTCTCATGGCAGAGAACTATGCCCATGTCAGTCAATGCGCCTCCCTATGTCCCGTCAACTCGACTCACTTGTGTTTTTAGAAATGACACTTCCACCTAGTAGACGGCATGTTAACGAGACAGTCCGTGAGGGTAGCTCCGCGTAGTGTGCGACTCACTCCAATCGGGGCCTCTGTGTCGAATTCTGCGCAGAACAAGTCAATTGATGGTCTACGGACGGAAACAACCCGTACTCACTGTCTCGAAAGTTTGAGAGCCGTCGGCTTAAACTTTTGGACGTCGGGATGACTGCGCGCGTGCTCATGTTAGCTACGAATATGGTGTCGCATGCATGCGATAATGCAGTGCGGGGCTTATAATTTCCGCTGCAATTGTTGTCGCTGGCTTGTGAATGCCCCTCCTCCATATGTATAGAAGAATAGGGCAGACGAATTGCAAAGAAGGGGATTGGTACTGACCAGTGGCAAGCAAATATACCACACATTTTGCACTGCTTTTTCTCTCTCCGGTTAAACTTTGCTGAAGAAGAAAAGCCTAATCGATCAAGTTAGAGATGCGAAGGGTGCTTGGGGAGCTTGCTAGAAGAGCACCAGAGAACAGAGTTATAATGAAGATGGAGACAGGAGAGGAGGTAGGCAGGAAGAAAAAAAAAGACAGGTCTTGTAAACAGAGTTAACTATTATTACTCACTATCCAATCTAGTGTACTTGAACTAAACAATCAGTTATTTATGACTGGAGTTCTGCGTCGAGATAACGGTGGGTGCCGATCTCGGCGCAACTATGACTTGAACATCCCAGTGCGACGGAACCTGGGTCGCCTTAGTTTATCTATGGTATTTAGATAATACCTACACAGGCACATTATAAACCTACAGCCAGATAAGAGAATTCTCCAATTAGTAGCCTCATCTTCTCTCCTGTAAAGTGACTGAATACTGAAAAACTCTACCATGTAAGCTCACATGCCCACGCCCTCGCTCTAAAGTCACGTTGCGTTGCTTGGCGCGTTGCTACGTGGGATGGGGGTGCCATGGCAAGCGTGGTAATGGGTAATGGCTCCTCATGTTGACTGTAGTAGAATGCAACTCTGCTTAGAATATGCCTGGATGCCTGCCTTCACAGACGACAAATTACTGGAAATAGCATGTTGCACCTAACCTAGGACACCCACCAGGTGGGCACATCGTTTGGCATGATGAGAAGAATAGTAGTCGTGCATATCAAGTACAATAAAAGAATCGTAGCATTCGTGAATCAGCTGCCTATTAGGTAGGCAGTGAGGCCTGGAGGCGTATGTGTCTCTGAGGTCACTCGGAGTCATCTTCATCCCGCGAAAACGTATCACTTGTCTACCCCTCCCACGTCTTATTCTACCACATTTTTTTCGTAGCGACATCATCCGTAGACGCTAGACTAAACCTCGCAAAGTAACGCCGTATTGTGGTATCCTTGAGAACCGAACTCCATGCCCAAAGCCCACGAGCGCATGGCTCGCAACCCCCGAGGACCCCCGCGCCCCCGCACACCCGTGCCAACATCACGTTCTCTCTCAAGTGGCGGGGTTCTGTCGGACCTCACGTCTCACTCGCTTCTCGTACTCGGCGCGATCTTTCTTGAATAGATTGTAGGCCTCCGCCTGGGCAGGCGAGTCGGGGTTCGGGTTGTCTAGCAGGTCCTGCACGCCTAAGGCGATCTGTTTGATGGTAATCGCAGGCCTCCAGCCCTCATCTTCGTTCAGAATCGAGAGACATACGGTTCCAGAAGGGTAGACGTTAGGGTGGAATAGCGGTGGCGTGAACTTGCCTGCGGGGGTGATATTCACGTTAGGCACATGATAACGGTGGAACATTCAGGGGAGGCTAGATGGACACTCACATTTCGGGGGTTTCGTAGGGTACTCTGCGGATGAGCCGGTTAGGTCAGCGACAAGAACAGCAATGATTGTTCACGTGGTGCCGTGCAGCCTTTACGACGTACCGTCAGGGAAAATCATGGTCATCTTAAAGAGACCGCCTTCCCAGATTGTTTTCTCTTTGCCGGGGATACCACACTCCCAGGTCTTGAGATCCAGCACACCTTGAGCATTTTTGACAGGTCGCGCCCAGAAGCCGAAAGGGTGGTCCTTTCGCCAGTGTTTCCTGTGGTTGTTACGTCTGTTAGTTGTAGGACTCGACTAATGGGCCGGCCATGCGTGGTGGGAGTACCGGCTCCAGGGAGACGGCGACGTTCCACGAACCTCTCCTCACCCAGACGTAGGGTGCAAAGCGACATTTTGGAAGGCCTCTGAAGGATGTGAGGGTTATGGTTGACTGTATAATACGATTTGTCAAGTTAGTGTGGGTAACCTCAGTGTTGGTCCAGGAGACATGGAAGATCTTGGTAGCGTAGAGCGTAGGGTACGTAGTAGAGCCTGTAAGGCTGCAGGCTTGCGCAAGGTGTACTGGTACCAGGTAGAGTAAAGCGGGTTGGGTTAGATCGGGTGCAAACAATACTAGGTACTTGGTAATAACTTTTAGATTGAAAGTTGGTTGGTGCCGATAGATAGATAGCGATACAATTATGCAGACAGCGTTCTGATGGTGGGGGAGATACCTACCGGTGGGTAGTGTTGTTCTAACAGCCAGAGATCTGCGGGAGAAAACAAAGAAACAGTCCAAGTTTGATAATCCGGTAAATGTTTGCTGCTTCTGCTGTTCTTTCAGCAGACTGATCCCTTGCAGCAGGATGAGGCAACACAATTCTGCACAAATTAGTAGCTGCTCAGGTACGTACCTACCCGTTCGAGTAATCAACCGAACTGGTAGAGATACTTGTATTACTCAAGTTATAGAGCCTCCAGGCGTCCATGACCCACTTGATAGAAAGAGAAGTGGAATGAAGCCCCTCGAAATGGCTTGAGAGGGTAGGCGGTGTAAGGAGTTTATACTTAATTGGGCAAATGGACCCACCGCGGGGTTAAAGTTAGGAGAGGTGCTTCGAATAAAGTATTAGTACCTAGGTACTCTTTGTATATGAGCATTTACTCCGTTCTTGAACATCTGAAATTCCCCAGGCATGTCGTCCAAATACCCACTGCCAAGATCCAACGCCTCGGCACCTGTACGTGACTTTGCGCCTCTCTTCACATCCCACTTGATCATCTTGGTACCAACCATCTTCATCACTCAATGAAATACATTTATCAGTATAAACCGAGGCCTTCTTTTCAAAAGAATTTCCCTAATATATTAGGT
Organism: Xylaria sp. FL1042; assembly: GCA_022495085.1. Taxonomy (NCBI): domain Eukaryota; kingdom Fungi; phylum Ascomycota; class Sordariomycetes; order Xylariales; family Xylariaceae; genus Xylaria; species Xylaria sp. FL1042. The sequence continues at coordinate 354,546 of MU380148.1, forward strand.
TAAGTTAGGTATAAATTCCATAGAACTTCTCGCACAGGGGTTTCTGGGATTTACTATCCATATTGATCCTAGTCACTATTGCAATTGCCTTACCATTTCTACTTTACGGACCGTTTGATCACACTGCTTGAGAGTCGCCTTCAGAACTCAACTGCGATGGAGGCAGCCAAAGCCGGCATAGCTGGCGACCACTCTAAGCAGACCGAGCCGTCTAGCGCAGAACCCAAGACTGTCGGTGATGTGAACGATATCGATGATGCGCCCGATCCGGATGAGGATGATTTGGATGATCTGGATGACATGCTCGACGAGTTTTCTACCGTAAATCTGAGCTCCAAGACAGACGTCCCGAAAACAACTGCTCCGACTTCGACTGCTCCTGCTTCTGCGGGTCCAGTCACCGATGATGGAGCCTTAGACACCGAAGACTCCATACCGGGCTTAGATGATTTCTCCGAAGACTTTCAGAAGCAGCTACAAGCAGGGATGGCGGAACTAATGGGCGACTTAGAAGGCTCGGCAAGTCGTACTATGGCTCGGACGTGGTTTCTCTTGCTAACTGGAATACAGCCAGATATGCAGGCCCAATTCGAGAACATATTTAAGGAACTCGGGGCTACCGCAACAACTGGTTCAAGCGACGAATCTGGTTCTATACCTAAACCACCTGAGGGGATCGCTGCAGAGCTTAGTCAAGATGCTTCTTTTCAGGAGACTATCAGGCGGACGATGGAGAGGATGCAGGCATCAGGCGACCAAGCTACAGCCGCCGCCACCGCTGAAGGGTCTGAAGATGACTTCATCGCTGAGATGATGAAGGCTATGAAAGATATGCCCGGTGGTGATGGCAGCGAAGAAGACTTTTCCAAGTTGTTGATGGGTATGATGGAACAACTCACTAATAAGGAAATTCTATACGAACCCATGAAAGAGCTGAATGACAAGTTTCCCGGGTGGATGGAGAAGAACAAGGATACAATAGCGGAAGGCGACCTGAAACGGTATCAGGAACAACAAGTTCTCGTTGGTGAAATGGTTGCTAAATTTGAGGAACCGACATACTCTGACTCAACTGCGGCGGATCGGGAGTACATTGTGGATAGAATGCAAAAGGTAAGTGGCTTTGCGATTAATTGATAAAGAGCTACTAACCTCAAATCTAGATGCAAGCAGCGGGATCACCACCCCATGATCTGGTTGGAGATATGCCTTCAGCTAAGGAAGTCCTCGACGCCCCAGAAGACTCCTGCTCGCCACAATGAGGTAATGTTATGATAGATTTTAGGCGAGGTGATTTATACATTTACACTAGCAGTTTTCAAACACCGCTTAGTCATGTACGGTATATACACGGGTGATGTGACCTAACCCAGACTATAGAATCCACAAGTCCTACAACGCTAAAATTTCCCTGTATCCGCCAACTCCAAGACAACAATGGGAATGAAACCGTTCAGGAACAAAACTTATACGAGCAGGCAATATTTATGACAAATCCATCTGACCCGACGATATAAACCCATCGTCGTCATCTCGCTGCTGGGACAACATATCCATAAACAGTGCGTCGTAGTCTTCATCGTCTGATAACGATGGCGTATCAGGTCGCCTTGGAACCTGTGAAGAGCTGGGATCGAGTAATGCCAGCATTGCATCTAGTTCGGCTTCCTCTTCTTGGGCAATGGCGTCAACCATCATGTCGTCGGTTTCCTCAGGCGGCCCGTATGGATTCTCGGGTATATCCTCAAGTTCGTCTTCGAACACAATCCCGTCTATATCAGCTTCCTTTTCCTGCCTCCTTTGCTTATCTAGAATGTGCCATTCAAGCTTTAATGCCTACGAGATGCGTAAGCTGGGGGTTTCTTGAGCACGATGGCGCACTGCCATGCGTAATCACTTACTTCTTGGTCGCCTCCTCTTTGCTCCCACTTCCTGTCATCTGACCGTTTCCGTACGTTCTTCAAGAAGAGTGTCCTTCTACTCTCTTGAGCCTTCTCGCGACTCAATCGTAGTGGGTTTGGTTTGGCGTTGCGAGAGGCATACTTGAAATTGCACGAGGGTCCCCGTATAGGCGACGATTGGGTATCGCGACGGGGAAGAGTGTTCAGGTCGCGTAGTGAGAGCGGCGAAGAATCTTGTGATGGGCGTAGAGGGGAAGAAGAAAGTGGCGAGGGCACTGATGGCCGATGCGGCGAAGAGAGATTGAATATCGGTGCTGGCATTGTAGCTAACATGTCGTCCCTGGATTTTGATTAAGCAATTACGTATAGCAATCGAGTTGTTCAGCCGTAGATGTTTTGTGATGTGCGTTGTGATTGATTGCGCTTTTAGTTGTTGAAGGCAAGTGGTTGATGATTGATGGTGGGTGTGCCGAGGCCAATGTATTTATTATATTGAGGTAGAGCTGGCGCGTTGTGACGCGATTACTTACAAATGCACCAAAGCGGGCTTTGGGGACGCGTAAAGAGACTACCCCACCACTCAACGTCATGGCCCAATCATAAGTCTTTCCAACCCTGGATCCTTGTCCACGGCACACAGGTAGCGAAGGGTACGTACCTACGTACCAGGCACGCTTCAGGTCGGCATACAGTAGGTCCGATCCTTGCCGACGAGAGATAAAAAAAATGTTAGACTGAGCCTCACCTCAACAGATTCGATTTAATCTTCAACGACCCATCTCTTCGATCCACTCTTCGCCCGCCAAACGCCCTTGGACTCCTACAAATGTGAACGTCCATGGCGGATATTCAAGAATGCCTCTGCCAATTTAGTCCTGCTTAACATTACCACTTGTTCCTAAAAACTGCATCGTACATGCCAATTGGCCCCCCTTCCAATGTGCTGTCCTCTGCCACCGATATGAAGCCGATTTCTTTTGCCTCCCTGAGCCGCCTTGCTAGTAACACCCCTTGGACGTGCACCAACTGTCGCACGCAACTTATTCGACACGCCAGGTTCCAACGACCGTCTTCCAAGTCGTATTCCACAGGCCCGTCAGGCTCTTCGAGACGTGGTCCGAGAATAAAGGCCGGGGCCGTTGTATTAACTGCTACTGCAACCGGTGCTGCAGGTGCTGGGGTACTGGCCTTTACGGACGACATCAAGTATGGGTACGAAGTGGCTGAGCGTACAGGAAGAGTCGCCGCAACTTTGGCTCTATGCATTAACGAGTGAGTCTTTTACTGGCGTAATCCGCCAATGAATGGTGGGGCTAATGCATCGTCTTTCCTAGTTACCGAACGTCTTTAAACCAACGAGAGAAACTTGACGATGCCGACCAGCAGGAGACCATATTAAAAAAATGTCACAAACGGTGTGCCGAGCGGACGTTGAAAGTGCTGGAGAAGAATGGAGGGATATTCATCAAGCTAGGACAACACTTGGTACAGAATTCCGATCCATCGAATAGAAGGTAAATGCTGACTGTGTGAAAAAGAGTGCCATGACATATCTTCTCCCATATGAGTGGACTAGCACCTTCATACCATTACAGGACAAATGCCCCGTGTCCTCATACGAATCGATCGAAGAGATGTTCAGACAAGATACCGGCGAAGAGCTCCAAGACTATTTCTCCGACTTCGTGCACGAGCCGATAGGAGCCGCTTCACTTGCTCAAGTCCACCTGGCTACTGTGAAGGAGTCCGGACGGCGAGTCGCCGTCAAAGTTCAGCATCCTGGCTTGGCGCAATGGGCACCTCTCGATATGGCGTTGACCAAATTTACCTTTTCCATGCTGAAACGATTTTTTCCTGAATATGACCTAGAGTGGTTATCATCCGAGATGGAGGCTTCGTTGCCACAAGAACTCGATTTCGAACTTGAAGCAGCCAATGCGATTCGTACGAAGCAACACTTCCAGAAATTACCCGAGCTTCCCTTGGTGATACCCGATATACTCTGGGCGAAGAAGAGGATTCTGGTCATGGCAAATGAATCTGGCAGACGCTTAGACGATCTTGATTATCTGGATTCGAGTGGCATCGATCGCGACGAAGTCTCGGCTACATTGGCGCATATTTTCAACGAAATGATATTTGGGAAGAATGCTCCCTTACACTGCGACCCACACGGGGGAAATATTGCGATTCGAAAAACTTCGACAACCAGGAGAGGGGGGAAGAACTTTGAGATTATTTTATATGACCACGGACTGTACCGAGACATACCGGAGAACCTTCAACACTCGTATGCCAAAATGTGGCTGGCAGTCATCAATGGGGACATGGATGGGATGAAGCAATACGCTCATGATGTAGCGGGCATTACCGAGGAGCAATTTCCCCTATTCGCGAGCGCCATTACTGGTCGAGATTACACAGTAGTCAGTTCGTCAATCCTAAAATCGCGGTCTGAAGAGGAGAAGAAGACCATGGGCGACGCTCTACAGGAGGGTCTACTATCGGATCTTGTGACATTGCTTGGCCAAGTCCCACGCATTATCTTGCTTATCCTCAAGACGAACGACTTGACGCGCAGCCTCGACGAAAGCCTACACACCCGCCAGGGCCCCATGCGTACCTTCCTCATCCTCGCGCATTATTGTGCACGCACGGTGTTGCGCGAACAAGTTGAAGAGATCAGGCAGCGCCCGGGCAGTCTGCTGTCCCCCGGAAATGCTGTCAGATTCATCGCCGCCTGGGTGGGATATCTCCGCATTGAGCTGAAGCTCGAGTTCTTCGAGCTCTGGCTTAGCATCCGGAGAATTACTGGGTTCAGCACCATAGAGTATACTACTGGCGCGTCCATATTATAATGGCAATGAATGCCTCTTGGTTCATGCTCGACTGGTCCCGCTTGCACTTTCAACATCAGCAATGCAATGTGAGGGGTTAAATAACCCCTGAGCGCTCATATCTCCGAGAGAGTCGGAGATGAGATGTACATACCAACACTGTATATACGATCTGCGGCGCATTCCCATAGATAGGAGAGGCAGGCAATCCCTCGTGTAATTGGGATGGATATATACCTTATGAATAGACGCTGGCGTAATCTGTGTATGAGATGTTATAAACAACAATTTAAAGAAGTTAAAACCTAGTCACACATTGTTCTAGAGTTTCTAGTTCGAATTCTGAACATACTGATGCATCAATCTGAGTCTTTTTTTCTCTTCCACGGTGTCCTTGCAGATTTCTATTACATCGACTAGAGCTGTAAATCCCTAACTACAATCCGTCTTCTTTTCAGAATAGATAATGCGCAATAGCATTTACATTAATTATAATATCGCCGTACTATAGTTGTACTACGTAATCAAGTAAGGATACCACGTTATGTTTCGTAAGTAGTGTCTGTGCGTTAGAATCCAGAGGAGCATTGCCCAGGCGCCAAGGGGTTCTCTCCGTGGGGAACGTCTAGGCCACGTTACACTGACGTGAATGAACGTCTGAACTGTGGGTGTACTAAGTATGTACGGTAGTGTAGTATGTATACATAGTATAGCTACTCAGATAAGCAATGAACATGGATACCCGGCCTGACTTACGCAAGCAAGCTGAAGAATGAGGCTTAGCGAGCCTCTAGGGTGTATACATCCTACATACATACGTTGCGTTATGTTATGTTAGGTTAGGTGGGTATTGCTTCTTTCTAGACTGCATTCGCAAGCAACAGTGTATAGTGTACAAGTATATGCTAGTTTATGCTCCGTACGTGGTGAGTAATTGCTCGCGTGAGCATTGAGGCTTAGATATTTATCAGGGAAAAGGCGCTAAACTGGACGTAGTACTACACTTGAATCTGCGTGTATGGCGTATGGTGTGTAGACATACCGAGTAACACAAGCCGAGTCATTGATTGGGTCCCTGAACCAGGCAGGCAAGCAAACGGGCGGTTGATCACCGGGGATTTCGAGATCTCGAGAATCATGAGACCGACTACCTGTTCCTGAGTGGCGCGGGTGGATTTAATTAATCATTGTACGACGGAGATTTAGTCGGGCTTAGTCAGGCACGGCAACCAACCCAATCCAAGATCTACTACGTATACCGCTCGATAGACGATAGGTTACCTCTCAACAGCAAGATGGCATCACGAATGCGGGGGAAGACGCGATGAGCGGATGGATGGATTTCAAGTGGGATTTATTTCTCAAGTTTAGTATCGTGTACTGATGGGGAGATCTAAGCAGGTTGGTTATACACAATTACGTGATCATAGCTGTAGCGCGTTTGCGTCATTGTTGGAGAAGATCACGCAAAGAGCCAAACACCATGATCCGTCTCATTCCATTGCTTTCAAATCCAGTTTGTTCCCCCCAAGGTCAAATATGTCGTCAATCAAACAAAAAAGGGACTAATATTTGCGAGCCAAATGAACACCTCTAGGCGAATAGAATTCAGTTCGTGTCATAGGTGGTTAAGTTGAAAACTGCGCACCCCCCATCTGTTGTTCATGTCTGTCTTTTCTTTAGACTCCCCTGTGCTCCGGCTCCGCGAATCGAGAAAGGAAATCATGAAAGTAAAATGTCAAATGTCAAATGTGTTATGCTTGCTTCAGTGGGTATTTCCATTCCGTAGTAACGCCGGTCCCGGTCCCAGTTCCAGTCCCTGGGGATATACGTGTAGATATATGTTGTGCATGTGCATGTGTAGGTGTGTGTGTTGTGCGTGTGGCGTGTGGCGTGTAAGTGAATAGTTATGTGTGGGCGGATTGGTGTGGTAGTACTACGGATAGTCTCGTGTGTAATTTCAACGACTACCCCAACTCCAACTGGAACCAGACGGCGACCGAGACATTGGAGAACTGGGCGCTGACGATGAATCACTCCGGTCACTGTCCACCGAGGTGCGCTTGTCGGGGGACGGCGAACGACGGCTTATTGCTGATGTCCACGATGTTGTTCCTTGCGAGTTGGAGTTTAGCTCGGGCGATACCTGACGGTTCTGGTATGACTTGTATATTTGCTTGCACAGGTGTGCAGACATAGTGTATGTAGGCGACATTGTGTTTGTTTGTTTGTTCGTTTCGTCGTTTTACAAAAAAGCAAGGTGGTGTTACTCAAGTTACTCAAGTAGTTGTTAGATGTTCAAGTGGCTGTCTGAAGTAGGTTTGTTTGTCGTGTGAATGTCTGGGGTCGCCAATGTCTCGGACGCTGTCTCGTGAGAAAGTGAGATTTTCTGAAATAAGTAAAGAACTTCTAGGTTTAGGCAGGGTCTCAATATTTATATCATGGGATGGAATCTATACTACACCAGCTCAGAGCCGCTACATAAGTATTTGCCCGGATTACAAGCTTGGTCAGAGGGGTGTTCGGGCAGGTGGGCAGGCAGGCAAGCAGGCAGGTACAGATGGACCCATCCCACACTAACGAACCTACTTACTTATACAGTAAAGCGCGGCGATACAGGGGAGATCAGGGGTCGAGATGGTGTGTACCGGCGGCTGTTATCCACTACCACCTTGCTGAAAGGGTAACTGGTAGGGTCATCCCACCAATCAGAATCGCCCGAAACGCCATTACGCAGCAGATGATGGCCGCCTGACAGCCCCATTTGTGGGCTGATCTTGTTTCCATCATACGAGACCTGGAGCCGAATGGGAAGACCTGGAAGAGTCGAGTCCGACAAGCTTTCCTTACTTTCCTTACTCTCACGGTTTTTTTTAGCTCCAATTTCTCAGCAGTAATACCGAGTGTGCAAGCCCTGACAACCGCCCCGATGACACCTCTAGACCGTCCGACTAAGATGCCCAATACTTATATTTTTTCTTCGCGACAATGAGGAGAGAAACCCCCAGCAATCTGCCCAGGTCAAGCCAGGTTGTTGATCACTCAGCCGGTCGGTTCCACAGCTAACACCACCTGGGCACATTCAAGCGTCGACGCCAACGCATCATCCTCTTTCGTGATGCTCGTAAGCGAATGCACACTTGCAGACAACATGCCCTACGAACATGCCATGGCACGTCTTGTCCTCAAGGGTTCGTGATTAGTGTACATTGTCATATTAAGGTTTGCCCATTGCTACTGTCAGATGCAATACAGCACCCAAAATGGAACCGCGAGTCCAGCAACAAACCTGTCTACCCCTCAGAGTCACCTTGGTGGCTACTCCAGCTAAAAATACAACACGCAGCCGGGAGTAGGTATCCACAACGCCCACTGCCGGCTGGGATCACCGGGCTGGAACCATGCTTAGGGTCAACAATGATCCTCGGCTAGACATACAAGTATACATAAATACTGAACGCTACTTGAACAACTACTGAGACAAGGTAAGCTGGATAGTCATTGATAACAGAAAACTCAGCTTTGATGATTTGGGTAAACTATCAATAACATCTCTCATTCAATAAACCGCTTCATGGGAACGTTTCCCGTATATGTAGCACGGTAACCCATTGTCGGTTGATTGCCTCTAGTGAAATTACAACCGTTGCACTAGGCCGTAATCTAAAACAAGCAGTATGGAAAGAAATAAACATAAGAAACAATGAGAACATCCTAAAACAAAATAGTGTCGGGCTTATCAGATGACGCCCTGTAGAAATGTCGATATACCCCTTTTGGTGAATTAGGCAATAAGCTATGCAAATGGGTATCTAGCCTACGAATCTGCTTACATAAACAACACCAAAGCTCCATGAGAATGGGTTTATATTTAAGAAACCATAGCGACAAACCTAAGGATGTGCTTTCTGCTTTATATCCACTTAGTACAAAGCCTTGGCTAAGGTAATTATTATGCTTTAGTCGAAGATTTATACTAGTTATAAATATTGCTTGTTTATTTGGCCGGAGGTTTTTTGCATTACGTAGTAATGATAACAAAAAAGCTAACGTTAACGTTGGACGGACTGACACGAGGAACGAAGTGGAAGGACTTAGAAGGGGTTTGGGGGGGGAAAACCTTTTAGGTTAGTTTTACCTAAATAGGCTAATCATGTACCTTGCAATTCCAAGGGCTCTGGTTGGCTATATAGCCTATATTTTCCACTTTATCCCACTTTTTTCCCACTTCTTTTCCACTTTTGATAAGGGCTCCGACCTAGCCACAGACCTAGCCACAGACCTAGCCACCAGTCAGTATGGCAGTCAGTCTGTAGGGCTGTATGGCAGTTAGTATGGCAGTCAGTCTGTATGGTTGTATGATAGTTAGTATGGCTGTACGGCAGTCAGTCTGTATGGCTGTATGGTAGTTAGTATGGCTGTATGGCAGTTAGTTTGTATGGCTGTATGGCAGTTAGTACGGCAGGCAGTCCGTATAGCAGTTAGTATGGCAGTCAGTCTGTAGGGCTGTATGACAGTCAGTCTGTAGGGCTGTATGACAGTCAGTCTGTATGTATGGCTGTATGATAGTTAGTATGGCTGTATGGCAGTCAGTATGGCAGTTAGTACAGCTGGCAGTACAGCTGGCAGTACAGCTGGCAGTCAGTATGGCAGTCAGTATGGCAGTCAGTATGGCAGTCAGTACGGTTGGCAGTACAGCTGGCAGTCTGAATGGCAGTCAGTATGGCAGTTAGTACGGCTGGCAGTCTGAATGGCAGTCTGAATGGCAGTCAGTATGGCAGTTAGTACGGCTGGCAGTCTGAATGGCAGTCTGAATGGCAGTCAGTATGGCAGTCGGTATGGCAGTCAGTACGGCAGGCAGTACAGCTGGCAGTACAGCTGGCAGTACAGCTGGCAGTCAGTATGGCAGTCAGTATGGCAGTCTGTATGGCAGTCAGTACGGTTGGCAGTACAGCTGGCAGTCTGAATGGCAGTCAGTATGGCAGTTAGTACGGCTGGCAGTCTGAATGGGAGTTAGTATGGCAGTCAGTATGGCAGTTAGTACGGCTGGCAGTCTGAATGGCAGTCTGAATGGCAGTCAGTATGGCAGTCTGTATGGCAGTCAGTACGGCTGGCAGTACGGCAGGCAGTACAGCTGGCAGTATAGCTGGCAGTACAGCTGGCAGTACAGCTGGCAGTCAGTATGGCAGTCTGTGCAGTCAGTACGGTTGGCAGTACAGCTGGCAGTCTAAATAGCAGTCAGTATGGCAGTTAGTACGGCTGGCAGTCTGAATGGCAGTCTGAATGGCAGTCAGTATGGCAGTCTGTATAGCAGTCAGTACGGCTGGCAGTACAGCTGGCAGTACAGCTGGCAGTCAGTATGGCAGTCTATATGGCAGTTAGTACGGCTGGCAGTCTGAATGGCAGTCTGAATGGCAGTCAGTATGGCAGTTAGTACGGCTGGCAGTCAGTATAGCAGTTAATACAGCTGGCAGTCTAAATGGCAGTTAGTATAGCAGTCTATATAGCAGTTAGTACGGTTAGCAGTATAGCTGGCAGTTTAAATGGCAGTTAGTATAGCAGTTTATATAGCTGGTAGTATAGCTAGTAGTTAATATAGCAGTTAATATAATAGTTTATATAGCAGTTAATATAGCTAATAGTTTAAATAATAGTTAATATAATAATTAATATAATAATTAATATAATTAATAATATAGCTAGTAGTTTAAATAAAAGTTAATATAATAATTAATATAGCTAATAGTTTAAATAATAATTTAAATAATAGTTAATATAATAGTTATTATAGCCGGTAGTTTAAATAATAATTAATATAATAGTTTATATAATAGTTAATATAATTAATAATATAGCTAATAATATAATTAATAGTTAATATAATAATTAATATAGTTAATAATATAGCTAATAGTTTAAATAATAGTTAATATAATAGTTAATATAGCTAATAATATAATTAATAGTTAATATAATAGTTAATATAGCTAATATTTTAAATAATAATTAATATAGCTAATAATATAACTAATAATTAATATAGCTAATAATATAATAAATAATTTATATAGTTATATAATAATTAATATAATAATTAATATAGCTAAAAATATAACTAATAATATAATTAATAATTAATATAATAATAAATTTATATAATAATTAATATAATTAATAATATAATTAATAGTTAATATAAAATAATTAATATAATTAATAATTTATATAATAATTAATTAATATAATAATTAATTTATATAATTATATAATATATTTTTTATATAAATAAATTAT